>SADC01000046.1:0-252116 GCA_004194705.1 Ditylenchus dipsaci
GGGGGGGGGGCCCCTTTTTTAGTCGAGTGAACAGGTTCGAACGCCTCTAAAGTATTTCTTATACGCTAAAAACGATAAAAAGTACTTTCCAACAATTTTCTGCATAAAAAGTTCGATTTTTGAAAAAAAATTGGTTACCAAAGGTCAACCGATGCCTTGGTCCCCCAAGCTAATTATACCATAAAGGGTACCTAGATATTTTTAAAAAGACCGAAAAGATGGGATTGAACATATTTTGTTAGCTGGGGCCTACCGCATAAAAAAACTCTGGTATGCATACTGTTTTATGCATCCAGAGTCACTTTCGAGTGATTTGGGTCTAAGGTATGTGGGTGTGCGCATCTCAACCCCAACCAACCAGCCCCTGCGCCCCTTCGGGGCGCAGGGGCTTGTGGTTAGAGATGCGCGACTCACTTACCTTAGACATAATTCCGAGCAAGACACTTGATCATACATGCATTAGAGACTCTTTTTGCCAAGCTCCAGTGACCAAAACATGGTAGGATACCCTAATATAAGATATTTCACCTTATACACAATATTTACCTTGGGACCAAGGCAATCGGTTACCTTTGGTAACCAAATTTTTTTTAAAAATCGAACTTTTAGTGCGGAAATTGTTGGAAAGTACTTTTTTATCGTTTTTAGCGTATAAGAATTACTTAAAGGCGTTCGAACCGTGTTCACAGTCGACTAAAAAGGGGCCTCCCAAGTGCACAAGTACCTGGTGAACTATTGGGGAGTGGCGAATTGATAGGGTTACAAGAATCGCCGCCTACCTACCGCGATCACCCCACGTCTAAATCACCCCCACTGGTACCACTACCAAGGTGAAGCCACTACTTGGTACCACCACCTGGAACCGTCACCTGGGTACCACCCACTGAGTACAACTACCCAGGTAACACTTTGTGGGTACCATCACAAAGGTACCCCCAACTTGGTACCAGCACTAAGATAGCACCACCAGGTACCACCATAAAGTACCACCACCAAGGTACCACCATCAAAACACCACCACAAAGGTACCTCCACTAAGATACTGCCACCAAGGTAACTCAACCTGTGCACCACTAACATACTACCAAATACTACAATAACGACGTACTAATATTACCAAGGTACCACCGCATCACCTTGCGCATCACCTGGGTACCACAACTTGGTTAACATAAACTGAGTACAAGCCAATGAGTACTATTAACTGAGTGCTGAAACATAGATACTGCCGTACTGTACTGAAAAAATACAGAACTGAACACTTGGTAATCTAACGTTGTATTTGTTGCCGGACAAAATTGTGGTAATATAGTTCGAGGTAGACAATCGGAGTAATTCGATGTAATTGAGCTACACCGAGAAAATGTACCCAAAATATATATATGAGCTACAAAACAACAACAAAAACAAGTCTGAAATAAAACCTTGGGTTGAAGCAATGGTTTGAAGGGGTAAAATAAGGCCCATTGAAAAACAGGGTGTGAGATTTACAACTAGTGTGAGATTTGCCCACACCCGCACCCACACCCGCTCCCACACCCACACTCATCATTGTGAACAGGGTGTGAGTGCGGGTGTGGGTCTGAGTGTGAGTGCGGGATTTTCAAACGCAATTGTGAACACGAGTGCGGGTGCGGTGTGGGTCTGAGTGTGAGTGCGGGATTTTGAGTGTTCACAATAGAGAGTGTGGGTGTGGGTGCGAGATTTTGTTTTATTGTGAACGTGCCTTAAAAGCCCTGTTTCCAATGAGCGGATTTTCCTTTCACTCTCACTCTCAGTCTGCCTCGCACTCACCCAACAGGAAAAATTGCTTTCAGTCTTACTTTCACTCTCACTTGCACTCTCACTCTCACTTTCAGTGTACCCAATGAGTTTTTTTGACTCTCACTCTCACTTTCAGTGTATCCAAAGACTTTTTTCAGTCTCACTCACAAATTTCGGGAAGGAGAGAGATGTGCCATTTGAGATTGTGTCGAATCAAATTATGCCTTTTTGGTTTGTGCCCCTGCAGTTTTGTGCCCTTTTCAAATTGTGCCAATTCAATTTGTGCCTCTTCTGTTTGTGCCAATTTCAAATTGTGCCTATGTATTTTGTATCACATTTTGACTAATTTTAGCTATCAAAATAACGTAATTATTTCCCAGAAGGCTCCCATTCAAAATCGTCCATGACCAGCACTTTGGGTCAAGCGATCACTTCACAGTTGCGCACAACACAAAAATTTTTTTCACGTTTTCCATGTTCCAAAACCTGTTTTTTGGACTAACTCAGGCATGCTGAAGATGGTTTGACAGTAGCAAAATAACATTTTCTCGGGTATTTTTGAGTTTAGCTAATAATTGATTTTACAAATTCTTCAGCATGCCTGAGTTAGTCCAAAACAGGTTTTGGAACATGGAAAACGTAAAAAAAATTTCGATCCAAGTGGACGACCACTTGGTTTCGTTGTACCCGGGTGGTAGTACCCAGGTTGGGGGACTCAGGTAGTGCAGTGGTACCCGGGTAGTGATGTTCTTGTCTTGTAAAGGGCTTTTAAAATTTAAAACTGTTTTTCTATGATCCAACCTCAGTTCTACTGGATAATCCATGCACCAACCAAACCCAGTGGTCGACACTTGGATCAAAAATTTTTTTTACGTTTTTCATGTTCCGAAACCTGTTTCTGGACTGATTCGGGCACGCTGAAGATGGTTTGACAGTAGTGAAATCACGTTTTATCGAGAAAGTTTTGAGTTTTAGGCAATAATTGATTTTACCAAAATCAATTATTGCCTAAAACTCAAAAAATACTGAGAAAACGGCCTTTTACCACTGTCAAACCATCTTCAGCGTCCCCGAATCGATCCAGAAACAGGTTTCGGAACGCGAAAAAAGTAAAAAAAATTTTGATCCAAGTGGTCGACCACTTGGTTTGGTTGCTTCAGACTAAAAATAGAATGAGGCTTGACTTGCCTAGGTAGGTTTATGTGAAGAAACATACCAGGAGATACAAAGAGAGAAATATAAATAAATAAAAAAATGAAAAAATTCACTCTCAGTCTGCTCTCACTCTCACTCTCAGTCTTTTCAGTTTCAAGTCTTATAAAAGTTGCCATTCACTCTCACTCTCAGTCTGTCTTTCACTCTCACTCTCACATTGGGTACACACTGAGAGTGAAAGTGAGAGTGAAAGGCAGAGTGGGAGTGAGAGTGAAAGGTTTGTGTGTTTCCATGAAGAGTGAGAGTGAAAGGAAAATCCGCTCATTGGAAACAAGCCTTAAGAGTCTTAAATCGGTCTATTCAAATCATTCGCAATATAAGTTGTACCCTCCTTTGAATAAAAATTTCGTGCCGAGACAAATTGTTGTGGATCAATTCACTGTGAATCAATTCCCATGCAGATCAATTCACTTGTGGATAAATTGGCCTCGGATCAATTCGCCTAACGCCGTCAAAATTGTACATTTACTACATCTCATTTCAGGTATAAATTTAAATATAATTTTAAACAGGGATCACCTCCAACAGGATTACACAAAGGATTGCAGGCAAGTATTTCTTTGGTCTGAACAATAGTTTAAGTGGATATTTTTTCAAATTCTATTCTACCCCATAAGCAGTGTGTGCGTCTAGACGGGTTCTCCCTAAAAAGAGAGCTCGTTTAAGCCTAAGCCTTCCTTCCCCTAAGGGGATCCATCAGGGTGTGCTCGGGTCTTTGGACTAGGCCCTACTGGGTCTCACATTCGACTTTACGAGCAGAGAATACACTTCTTGGCAACAAGAACTTTTTTCTGCTCGATTACGTACACCGCCTGTCTTTCTTTGAGCTGTTGAACGCTATATCCTGTGGATTGGCAGCACATTCGACCTCTGCAGGAGCTTTTCCGTCTAGCGTTCGACGGCTGATGCGATTAGCCACTCGGTAGTCATGTGAAGCGGTGGGCTGATTACTGCAGAGGTTCGAAATATAAGAAGGGCCTGAAAAAGTTTATGGGTAAAAAAAAGCACTGACTCACTTAGATACCTTTGGCGTTTGTTCGCTACGGGTGACCGGGTCAGTGCGACAATTTAAAAATATTCAAAGTTTATTAGAACATGTTACATGGCCATTTTTAATACTAAATTTTCAGGTATCCTTCTGCTTTGTGTCTCTGTTCCGCCGGATTAAAGCAATTATGATGGTGAAAAAACCTTAAATAACATATAGGAATTAGCTTTTATTGCCGTTAGTGCTATTTTTTTAACATTTTCAAGTCCTTTCATTTTCGGTGTTTTTGCGCACAATACGGGATCGCAAAATAGACAATTAATATTTGAAAATATGCCTATTTGCTCTAAAGAGGCACATTGTAGGGTATACAGTCAACCTTCGATAGTGCGTCCCCAAAAAGTTCGTTCCCCAGCTGGGTCCGACACTTTTTAATTAGCCCAGTTTTTAAAAGGTTTCATCGGTTCTCATTCGTCAGTCTAGTCCAAATATCGCAAGGATTCGGATTTTGCTATCGTTTTCAATGAATGATATAGTTTCGCCATTTTGACCCGCAACCTTCGATAGTAAACGATCGAAAAAATCCGAATCCTTGCGATATTTGGGACTAGACTGACGAATCAGAACCGATGAAACACTTTAAAAACTGGGCTAAAAAAGTGTCGGACCCGGGGAACGAACTTTTTGGGGGTAAGTACTATCGAAGGTTAACTGTATTACCAAAAATATATACAGTCAAACCCGATTTAGTGCGACCTCGAGTTCGATGGACTTGGTCGAAAGTCTTTGAAAGTCTCGAAAGTGGAACCCGTTTTAGTGTGAACCTCGATATACAGTCAAACCTGGGTTATCCGACACCCCCGAAAGTTCATTCCAGCCTTGGGTCCGACACTTTTTTTAACCCAATTTTCTAAATATTTTATCGATTCTGTTATGACAGTATAGTCGGGAATATCGCCAGAATTCCGATTTTGCCGATCGTTTTTAAAAATCCTGCAAATTCATCATCAAAAAAGCAAAACCTCGTTTATCCGACACTCTTTTTCGAAAAAGGTTTGACTGTAGTGCGAATTTTTCCAGTCCCTAGGGTCGCACTAAACCGGTGTTTGACTGTACTCTTTTATCCAGTTTATCTCATATTGCCTTTTGCTCTCTTAGTACTCAAAATTAAGAAAATTATTTTAGAAAAGGTTGCCCTAAGAAGTTGAATTTTAGCGTTCCGGTAAGATATCCGGCATAAGTTTACAGAAATCGGAAGAAAATCGGTCTTGAACATATCATGCGTTTTGTTGGTCAACTTTTTTGTCAACCCTGCTTAGGGCTAATGCGCAGCATGAACTTTCGGATTTGTGAGGCTAACAAATTCACTCTTTTTATTTTCTACTCAAAATCTGTTGTTGTCTAAGAAAGAGTCTTATAACGATAGTTTCATATCGTACGCGGCGTGGTTAAATTTTTTCTCTTAATTGATCTAAGTCTATGATACTTGTTGATTTCTTTTAGTTGTTTCTTCAAAAAAAATATTTCCCGTAATGTGATGGACCAAGTTTCCTAAATGTTAATTATTATTCTTCATTGGTTTTATTCCAAAAAAGTAGTTTTTATATAAGCATGGTTAACCTCATTTCGAAACGCAGAATTTTCTCTGTGGATTATTGACTGTTCCCTAATGTTCGATAAGTGAATCATCTAAGAAATTGCCTTTTTTGTGAAATATCTTACCATTTCAAGTGATTTTGACCACTTTGCAGAAGAAGTCTGCATCAGAACAAATATGGCGAAAAGCAGTACGACTTGCTCTTCAAATTATTGCTGATAGGTGACAGTGGAGTTGGCAAGACTTGCGTTCTTTATCGATTCAGTGATGACGCCTTCAACGCAACTTTTATCTCGACCATCGGTGGGATTTCGGATTACATTTGTTAGTTTTCAATATTTATTGGTAATTGGTGTTTTTCAGGAATCGACTTCAAAATCAAGACTATCGAGCTTAAAGGAAAGAAAATCAAGCTTCAGATTTGGTATGTTTTCTAGTTTCCTGTTTTTTTTTTAATTTATCCTTTTTTCCTTAGGGATACTGCCGGACAGGAGAGATTCCATACGATCACAACTTCTTATTACGAGGTGCCATGGGAATAATGCTGGTCTACGGTTGGTCTTTTTTTGCTCCTATTATTTATTTATGCTCCCATTATTTACCTCATTTATTTAAGACATTACAAATGCCAAGAGCTTCGATAATATTGCCAAGTGGTTGAGAAACATTGATGAGCATGCCTCAGAAGAAGTGGTCAAGATGCTGCTCGGGAACAAGTGTGATATGTCTGATCGCCGAGTGGTTTCCAAAGAGCGTGGTGAAAGGATTGCCATCGACCACCAAGTTCGCTTCCTTGAAACTTCCGCAAAGGCAAATATCAACATTGACAAAGCGTTCTACGACCTAGCTGAAGCCATCCTCGACAGAGTAAGTTACTACTCTTTTTTCTCTTTCTCTATAACCCCTCAGTCATCTTACTTTTCGAAATCTGTCGTGTCATTGACACACCACATCTAACTTCATGATTTTGCTTGTAATTACACCAATCTATCTTTATTTTTATTTAACATGTTTATCAAGTTTATTCATCCTAATCAAAGGGCATAGGGGCAGTGATGGCAATTTGAATCGTTTTCGTAATTTGAAACTTTGCGGGAAAAATGGCTGTGATTCAAATTACGTTCAAATTTATTTGGTCAAAATAAATTTGAATCACTGATAATTTGAATCATTGCCCTTTTAGTGATTCAAATTTATTTGTCTAATTTAAATCACAGCTAATTTGATTTCTCGACACGAAATCAATTGTTTTGAAAAGATTTTGTGTGAAATACAAGGTGGCCAAAGACCAGATGGCTCAGGACCTGCTCCGGAATGGCCCACAGGCCAAAATTTTTGGTTTTTTCGGGGGGTCGTCTGGGGGGAAATAAGGTTTTTGCGAAAAAGCGATTGGGCGGATCAGATTTCCAGTCCGATCGGTAAATCGCTCGGAATTTCACCCTGAAGCACTGAAAACTACCAAACCTGATATTCTGAGCGATTTTACCGATCGGACTGGAAATCTGATCCGCCCAATCGCTTTTTCGCAAAAACTTCACTTCCCCCCAGGCGACCCCCGAAAAAACCAAAAATTTTGGCCTGTCGGCCATTCCGGAGTGGGTCCTGAGCCATCTGGTCTTTGGCCACCTTGAATTTCACACAAATTTTTTTCAAAATAATTGATTCAAGAATCAAATTAGCTGTGATTTCAATTAGACAAATAAATTTGAATCACTAAAAGCGATGATTCAAATTAGCAGTGATTCAAATTACACCAAAAAAAATATTTTAATTTGAATATAGCTTATTTTGAATCGTGACAAAAGCGCGAAATCGCGTTTTTAATTTGAATCATTGATTCAAATTGCCATCACTGCATAGGGGCGTTTGGCGATTTTTGTCGCATTTTTGTAATTCGCGCCTAATTTGGCATTCTGTTTTTCTTATTTTCAGCAATTTTTTAAACTTAGGTTTAGGATTCGGAGATGCCAGAGCACGTTAGCAGCACTAAAATGTGTGTTCCTATCTGTATAAACGAAAATTATAAAAATTCGGCAAACACCGCCAAACGTCTACCCCCGATGAAAATTGATAAATAGTTTTTCGATTTATTTAAATTTGGGCTCATTTTGATTCGAGTCCTCGAAAGTCTAAATTTTATCAGAAAATTGCTGAATCCCACCAACAAGCTTTGTATCGCCATTCTTCTATCAACCTTCTTTTCATATTTCTTGCACCAGTATGTAGCTCTAGATCTTGTCTTTCTATCTTGCTATTGAACGGTACTGAAAGAATTTGGGAAGTGAGAGACTTAGAAGTTTTAAAGAAACCGAAGTCTTTTTTCAACTTGTACGTCTCTGCATTCCCCAAACCATTTAATAAAAATCGGTTACGTGTAATTAAGTCAAGATCCAAAGCTATATGCTAGAGCAAAACAGATTCATACAATCTTAAACCACAAAAGGTCCAGTGATTACTCAGATTATTTTTTTAACTCTTTGGTTACAGTGAGAGGTCGAAGTCGAAATAAGGTGGTGCCTAGAAATCGTCATTTTATTTTTCCAAGTGCAAATCTGATATAGGAGACCACCCATAATTAGTATATGGTTAAGGCGGGTTTCGTATATCAGATTTGCATTGGGACAAATAAATTAACGATTTCTAGGCGGCACTTTATTTCGACTTCGACTTCTCACTGTGACCAGGGTAATTGGCAGTGGGTTCTATTTCTTTTACACCATCCTCTATCCTCAAGTATGCCCGGTTAATAAATATATCTAAATTACAGATGCCAAGTCAGAGTGTGACCGATCACACCAGAGTTCGTCCACTTGATCACGATCATTCTACGAAGTCTAGCTGCTGCTGAATATGAAAGATTTGACTTGCTGAATATGATGTGTATTTGCTTGCTATTACCGTGGACTTTTGTTTCAAGTAAATTGATTGAGAGAAAATTTGTTCTTCTAGTGATCAATTTTCATTGTGTTTTTGCACTTTGTCGACTGAAAACGTTTTTCTTTCAAGTCGGGTGTCACCAAGAATTATATTTTTACAAGTTCACATTTTCGTGTAAATTTCTCGCGGCCGTCCTGCCCTCTTTTATCCCAAATCACTGAAAATCATTGTTCCCATAATTTAGCGGAAAAAGAATGTCTGTAAAAACGATTGTGTGCGCTGATTTGTAGAAGAAAGCTTGTATGATAAAACAAATTTATTTTTTCAACTTTTAGCAAACAGCAAAAGCAATTAATAATTATTTTCAATGCATTTTAATAAAGACTGCTAAATCCCAGAGGTTTTACCGAAGCATCAGCTGTACAGTGTTGGCCAGTTAAAAACTATGTGATATGTGGAAAAAATTGCGATTACTCATCTAACAGCCCTGAACTTTAGTAATCTTTCTTGGTAATATAGGCCTCTCAATTGCGCTGATGTCGTAGTATTTTGCTGATTTTAGACCCGAAAGTGCTAATGATTTTGCGTATTTAAGAATACAATGAGGTGCTCGGAGCTAAAATTTTTAAAATAAAATAGATTGTGATAATAATGTCTTATAAGGGAACTCATGAACTTGTTTTTAACTCACCCAAGGGAGTTTGGTCATATTGGATAGTCAGTGTGTGACTTAAAATCAAATGTGTTGAGATCTCGGACTCATAGGCCAAAAATTTTGAATCAGAAGGCCAGTAAAGCTTTGAAAAAGGTTACAGGCTCGAATAATACTGGGTACACACCTTATTTTTATTCACTTTATTCGCAAGTTTGTGTCACACAAATTGTGTGTCAAAATGATTCTCAGGCTAATAACTATCCACAAAATTATTAGAACAAGGAAAATTAAAAAATTAGAGTAAACAAATAGGGTGGTATTTTATTTTGCCCCTAATTACTGAAAAATGCCCCTAATTACTGAAAAATGCCCCCTAATTACTGAAAAATGCCCCCTAATTACTGAAAAATGCCCCTAATTTTCTCTCTCATCGTTTTCAGTCAAAATTTCGCGGGAATTTGAATTTTTTAGTCAAAAAATAACTTGGATTGGTCAGAATCCCACTCCGGAATGGCCAGAAGCCCCTGAGAGTTGGTTTTTGGGCGTTTACTAATGGGCGAGTAAACTTTCTGCGAAAATTCGATTGAGCACATCAGAATTCTAATCCGATCTGCTGAATCATTCAGAACTCCAGGTTATGGTGGTTTTGAGTAGTTCCGGATGAAATTCTGAGTGATTCAGCCGATCGGATTGGAATTCTGATGTGCTCAATTTAAAGTAAACCCCAAAAAACCAACTTTCAGGGGCTTCTGGCCATTCGGAGTGGGATTCTGACCAGTCCAAGTTATTTTTTGACTAAAAATTTTAAATTCCCGCGAAATTTTGACTGAAAACGATGAGAGAGAAAAATTAGGGGGCATTTTTCAGCGAATTAGGGGGCATTTTTCAGCAATTAGGGGCAATTCAACTTAGGGCGCATTTTTCCCAAAATTAGGGGGCATTTTTCAGCAATTAGTGGGCAGAACTAAATATTACCCAAACAAATAAGGTGTGCAACCAGCAGTAATTGAACATGTGACCCCGAAAGCCATCTTCAAAATTCATAAATGCCTTGATCCCCGCTGTGGTTTTTCAATTCTTTTTGCTTATGGGCCTGAGATATCAATAGATTTGATTCAAAGGGGAGGAAACTTTATATGCGCATCGCCTAGGTCACGGGTTCGACTACCATTAGCTGCACACCTTATTTTTCCCCTTTTATTTACAAGTTTAGTGTCAAAATAATCCTCACACTCTTGGCTATCCAAAAAATTATCAGCACAGGCTTTCACACCTAGTAAAGCTTATTTATAGGTTAAAATAGGGTAAATTTCCGAAAATCTATGGGTTTTGGGGTTTTGCTGTGATCGGTTTAATTGACATTTTCTGACTTTTATCAACAAGTCACACGTTTCATATACCGAAGTGTAGCTTAGATTCTAGGCTTCCGTTTAAGCTATTATACATAGCAAAAGGTAATACTTTGTCATAGTTAAAATAAAAAGACACTTAACAATGTGTAATTCCATGCCATCCTTTATTTTGATAATCATTTGCATAAAATACAAAAATTAGGACATTTGGTGAAAGTAAAACAGTGCTGCAAGTAGTTGCAAATAGTTAAAACGGCACACCTAGAATACAAGAGAAATTTTTAAGGAAACAATTGATTATAGCAAAAAGTCCTTATAGAAACAATTGAATATAGCAAAAAGTCTTTATGGGAAAATAGTTTCGAAAAAAAATAGTTATTGTGAAAAAGATTTCATGACAAATAGTTCTGGGAATAATCGGTTGCGTTTTCGTTTTGCTTTTGACGCTTTTTGGCTTCTTTTTTGTTGCCAATATTCTTTTCGTGTTCTCTGAATTATCGTTTATTGATTTAGTTTTTTTGGTAAAGGCACATTTGGTAAAAAATTTTTTGGTAAAAGCACATTTGCTAAATTTTCTTTTGCTAAGGCACTTTGTAGTTGTTTTTGTGTCAAAGACCTTCTTATTCCAACTTTTTCGTCTTTTTCCCTTTCTTTCTCCTGGTTTCTATATATATATATCCTCCCAGTAAAATTTTTCTTAATTATACTCATTTTTTCTAACTTAAAATTATGTGTTAGATTAGGTTGTTAGGACCAAAATCAATATTTCACCTACGCAAACCCCAAAACGTGCGGTGGATCCCTCCTGGTCAGGTGGATGTCCACCTGGGTGACCTACGAAATTAAAATTTTTTTAGAATAAAAAATAAACCATTTTTTCTTACTTAAAATTGTGTTAGGAATTCGGCTTGTTAAGACCAAAAGTGCGATTTTACTTATCCAACTCCAAACCTGGGGTGGCTACCACCTGGACAGGTTGATATCCAGGTAACTCCAGGGTAGGGGTGAATTCACCCAAATGACCTGAAAAGTCAAACGCCTGTTTTTTGAAAAAAATAAAAAAAAGGTATGCGCTCAGGTGGATTCGAACCAGCGACCTAAATCAACCCTTAGAATTACTAACAACCCCATCATGCAGTGTGACCAAACCAAGTGGTCGTCCACTTGGATCAAAAATTCTTTTTTCACGTTTTCAGGTTCGAAAACAACTTTTCTGCACTAATTCGAGCATCCTGAAGATGGTTTGACAGTGGTAAAATCACGTTTTATCGAGAAATTTTTGAGTTATGGTAAATTCTTGATTTATCAAAATCAATTACTCACGATAATTCAAAATTTTCTTGGTAAAACGTGATTTTCCCACTGTCGAACCATTTTCAGCATGCTCGAATTAGTGCAGAAAAATTATTTTGGAACCCGAAAACGCAAAAAAAAAATTTTTGATCCAAGTGGACGACCACTTGGTTTTGTCTGGTCACCCTGGATGAAGTTCTGAGCGATTATAAGGCGTGATGTAGACGTTGATGGTTCGAATCCACCTGGGCGCATACTCTTATTATCATGATTTGGAGTGTTGCTTTTGGCATCGACCCCCGAATATCTCGAAACCTCCTTACGCCTGTCGTATGGCTCCACCACGATGTTAACGTGCTCATCCATCCTTAGCCAGTATTCCGTGATCGCTTATTTCATAACACATTTTTCTTGAAAACACTTTGTTTAATAATAAAAAATTTCGAAACTATTTTTCCCATAAGGACTTTTTGCTATATTCAATTGTCTCTATAAAGACTTATCATTCTTAAAAATCATTCTTGTTGTTGCTTTCAAAGGGAGAGGCAGCTCTTCCATTTTCTTCTCTAGATTTTATTTATTGGTGATTCATCTCTGCTGTAGAGCCTTTTCTGTGCTTTTCCTACAATATTTCCTTTTTCTCTAACTATTGATTGCCTATCGACAATGCCAAATTCTACTAATTCAACATTTTCACTTATTACCGAAGATTTGGAAAAGTCAATCCAGGATCTGACCATTTTCTAAAAATGACTACATTCCTTATGCCCAAGCTAGAGATGCTGCTCGTGATATTCTTCTCGCCTTCCGAAAATTACTTAGCCTGAATAAGCAGTTGCAAGAAGAGCTGGACAACAATGATCTACACTCCAATGAAAGTAACAAAGAGGATCTAGACGATGTTTTGGCTAATGGCAAGGACACCCTCCTAAACTCATCAACAATTTCCAAAATCATTACTGACACTATTGTTGCCCACAAAGCTATGCAAGAGAAGAGCTGCACTGCTATTATTGAACGGATGCCAGAGATGGAGAACGAAAACACAACCACCAACAATGACACCGAATTTGTAAGGGCTATGGCAACTGAGATTGGAGTGGCTGGTGACCTCAGACTATGGAAACTGAGACGACATGGCCAGAAAAAGGATGGGAGGCCCAGAATCATCAAGGTCCACTTCACCAGCAAAGAATCTCGTGACACCTTTCTCTACGAATTCCGTAAGTCCCTCCTAACTTTGCTAATGCACCATCAAACCTCCTTGTGAGGCGCGACATGACAGAAATTGAACTAACCAAACTCCATGCACTTAGAAAAGAAGCCTATAAAATGTCAATTAAACGATCACAGCAAAACCCCAAAACCCATAGATTTTCGGAAATTTACCCTATTTTAACTATAAATAAGCTTTACTAGGTGTGAAAGCCTGTGCTGATAATTTTTTGGATAGCCAAGAGTGTGAGGATTATTTTGACACTAAACTTGTAAATAAAGGGGAAAAAATAAGGTGTGCAGCTAATGGTAGTCGAACCCGTGACCTAGGCGATGCGCATATAAAGTTTCCTCCCTTTGAATCAAATCTATTGATATCTCAGGCCCATAAGCAAAAAGAATTGAAAAACCACAGCGGGGATCAAGGCATTTATGAATTTTGAAGATGGCTTTCGGGGTCACATGTTCAATTACTGCTGGTTGCACACCTTATTTGTTTGGGTAATATTTAGTTCTGCCCACTAATTGCTGAAAAATGCCCCCTAATTTTGGGAAAAATGCGCCCTAAGTTGAATTGCCCCCTAATTGCTGAAAAATGCCCCTAATTACTGAAAAATGCCCCTAATTTTTCTCTCTCATCGTTTTCAGTCAAAATTTCGCGGGAATTTGAATTTTTTAGTCAAAAAATAACTTGGATTGGTCAGAATCCCACTCCGGAATGGCCAGAAGCCCCTGAGAGTTGGTTTTTGGGCGTTTACTAATGGGCGAGTAAACTTTCTGCGAAAATTCGATTGAGCACATCAGAATTCTAATCCGATCTGCTGAATCATTCAGAACTCCAGGTTTATGGTGGTTTTGAGTAGTTCCGGATGAAATTCTGAGTGATTCAGCCGATCGGATTGGAATTCTGATGTGCTCAATTTAAAGTAAACCCCCAAAAACCAACTTTCAGGGCTTCTGGCCATTCCGGAGTGGGATTCTGACCAGTCCAAGTTATTTTTTGACTAAAAATTTTAAATTCCCGCGAAATTTTGACTGAAAACGATGAGAGAGAAAAATTAGGGGCATTTTTCAGCGAATTAGGGGGCATTTTTCAGCAATTAGGGGCAATTCAACTTAGGGCGCATTTTTCCCAAAATTAGGGGCATTTTTCAGCAATTAGTGGGCAGAACTAAATATTACCCAAACAAATAAGGTGTGCAACCAGCAGTAATTGAACATGTGACCCGAAAGCCATCTTCAAAATTCATAAATGCCTTGATCCCCGCTGTGGTTTTTCAATTCTTTTTGCTTATGGGCCTGAGATATCAATAGATTTGATTCAAAGGGGAGGAAACTTTATATGCGCATCGCCTAGGTCACGGGTTCGACTACCATTAGCTGCACACCTTATTTTTTCCCCTTTTATTTACAAGTTTAGTGTCAAAATAATCCTCACACTCTTGGCTATCCAAAAAATTATCAGCACAGGCTTTCACACCTAGTAAAGCTTATTTATAGGTTAAAATAGGGTAAATTTCGAAAATCTATGGGTTTTGGGTTTTGCTGTGATCGGTTTAATTGACATTTTCTGACTTTTATCAACAAGTCACACGTTTCATATACCGAAGTGTAGCTTAGATTCTAGGCTTCCGTTTAAGCTATATACATAGCAAAAGGTAATACTTTGTCATAGTTAAAATAAAAAGACACTTAACAATGTGTAATTCCATGCCATCCTTTATTTTGATAATCATTTGCATAAAATACAAAAATTAGGACATTTGGTGAAAGTAAAACAGTGCTGCAAGTAGTTGCAAATAGTTAAAACGGCACACCTAGAATACAAGAGAAATTTTTAAGGAAACAATTGATTATAGCAAAAAGTCCTTATAGAAACAATTGAATATAGCAAAAAGTCTTTATGGGAAAATAGTTTCGAAAAAAATAGTTATTGTGAAAAAAGATTTCATGACAAATAGTTCTGGGAATAATCGGTTGCGTTTTCGTTTTGCTTTTGACGCTTTTTGGCTTCTTTTTGTTGCCAATATTCTTTTCGTGTTCTCTGAATTATCGTTTATTGATTTAGTTTTTTGGTAAAGGCACATTTGGTAAAAAATTTTTGGTAAAAGCACATTTGCTAAATTTTCTTTTGCTAAGGCACTTTGTAGTTGTTTTTGTGTCAAAGACCTTCTTATTCCAACTTTTTCGTCTTTTTCCCTTTCTTTCTCCTGGTTCTATATATATATATCCTCCCAGTAAAATTTTTCTTAATTATACTCATTTTTTCTAACTTAAAATTATGTGTTAGATTAGGTTTGTTAGGACCAAAATCAATATTTCACCTACGCAAACCCCAAAACGTGCGGTGGATCCCTCCTGGTCAGGTGGATGTCCACCTGGGTGACCTACGAAATTAAAATTTTTTTAGAATAAAAAATAAACCATTTTTTCTTACTTAAAATTGTGTTAGGAATTCGGCTTGTTAAGACCAAAAGTGCGATTTTACTTATCCAACTCCAAACCTGGGGTGGCTACCACCTGGACAGGTTGATATCCAGGTAACTCCAGGGTAGGGGTGAATTCACCCAAATGACCTGAAAAGTCAAACGCCTGTTTTTTGAAAAAAATAAAAAAGGTATGCGCTCAGGTGGATTCGAACCAGCGACCTAAATCAACCCTTAGAATTACTAACAACCCCATCATGCAGTGTGACCAAACCAAGTGGTCGTCCACTTGGATCAAAAATTCTTTTTTCACGTTTTCAGGTTCGAAAACAACTTTTCTGCACTAATTCGAGCATCCTGAAGATGGTTTGACAGTGGTAAAATCACGTTTTATCGAGAAATTTTTGAGTTATGGTAAATTCTTGATTTATCAAAATCAATTACTCACGATAATTCAAAATTTTCTTGGTAAAACGTGATTTTCCCACTGTCGAACCATTTTCAGCATGCTCGAATTAGTGCAGAAAAATTATTTTGGAACCCGAAAACGCAAAAAAAAAATTTTTGATCCAAGTGGACGACCACTTGGTTTTGTCTGGTCACCCTGGATGAAGTTCTGAGCGATTATAAGGCGTGATGTAGACGTTGATGGTTCGAATCCACCTGGGCGCATACTCTTATTATCATGATTTGGAGTGTTGCTTTTGGCATCGACCCCCGAATATCTCGAAACCTCCTTACGCCTGTCGTATGGCTCCACCACGATGTTAACGTGCTCATCCATCCTTAGCCAGTATTCCGTGATCGCTTATTTCATAACATTTTTCTTGAAAACACTTTGTTTAATAATAAAAAATTTCGAAACTATTTTCCCATAAGGACTTTTTGCTATATTCAATTGTCTCTATAAAGACTTATCATTCTTAAAAATCATTCTTGTTGTTGCTTTCAAAGGAGAGGCAGCTCTTCCATTTTCTTCTCTAGATTTTATTTATTGTGATTCATCTCTGCTGTAGAGCCTTTTCTGTGCTTTTCCTACATATTCCTTTTTCTCTAACTATTGATTGCCTATCGACAATGCCAAATTCTACTAATTCAACATTTTCACTTATTACCGAAGATTTGGAAAAGTCAATCCAGGATCTGACCACATTTTCTAAAAATGACTACATTCCTTATGCCAAGCTAGAGATGCTGCTCGTGATATTCTTCTCGCCTTCCGAAAATTACTTAGCCTGAATAAGCAGTTGCAAGAAGAGCTGGACAACAATGATCTACACTCCAATGAAAGTAACAAAGAGGATCTAGACGATGTTTTGGCTAATGGCAAGGACACCCTCCTAAACTCATCAACAATTTCCAAAAATTACTGACACTATTGTTGCCCACAAAGCTATGCAAGAGAAGAGCTGCACTGCTATTATTGAACGGATGCCAGAGATGGAGAACGAAAACACAACACCAACAATGACACCGAATTTGTAAGGGCTATGGCAACTGAGATTGGAGTGGCTGGTGACCTCAGACTATGGAAACTGAGACGACATGGCCAGAAAAGGATGGGAGGCCCAGAATCATCAAGGTCCACTTCACCAGCAAAGAATCTCGTGACACCTTTCTCTACGAATTCCGTAAGTCCCTCCCTAACTTTGCTAATGCACCATCAAACCTCCTTGTGAGGCGCGACATGACAGAAATTGAACTAACAAACTCCATGCACTTAGAAAAGAAGCCTATGAAAATAACAAAAAATGTGGTCTTTTAAAGTATTATGTTTCTGATCTAACTGTAAAAGAAATCCATGATCCACGCAAATTTTCGGTAGTAGTATAACTGTTGTCGTGAATTGTTTTTTAGCCAAATTTAAAATATTGTAATTTTATCTGATCAAATTGAATTTTTTCATGCTGTCACTTTAATGTAAATTTCTTTGTATTTTTGCAAGAATCAATCCATCTAACGTCAATTGTTCATTGTCGTTTTACTGATAATTTGTAAGTGTAGCAGCCAATATGGAGTGTGACTTACACATCTTTAACTTTGTACTTGAATTTTAGTTGCGTAATTGTATTGTGATACATTTGCGTAAATAATAATAAATAAATAAAAAAGACTTTTTGCTATAATCAATTGTTTTTTTAAAAATTTCTCTTATATTCTAGGTGTGCCGTTAAAAACAATCGATTGATCGTTTGTTTTTGCCCCTAAAAGTCAGTTAACTTATTCAAAAGTAGTGTGAAATAAATAGGACGGGCACTTAGAGGCACTTAGAATCTTAGACCTTGGACGACGCGCATATCAAGTTCCCTCCCCCTTTAAGGGGGCATATTAAGGCATATACTTGCTATTTAATGTGACCAAAATACCATAGGCGAGTGAAAAACAAGTTAGCGAGGTTCCCTTGTTAGTGCATTGTGTAAAATCCCGCAAGCATGGACTTACTGCACTTTTCAAATTAGCGAAAATGTCAACTATTATTTATGTTTTAGTTTATTATAAATTTTTGCTTTTGTCTGCACAAAGACATTTGTAGGATAATTTCCATGGATTACAAGACATTTTTGGACTTTTGGGGACAGCTTTTTACTACAGATTTTTTCAAAATATTTGTTGATTTATAAAAACAGTTTCTCATTATTTGGTGGGTTCTCGTGTAAGGCTATGATTTGTTTCGCTTAAGTCGAAATCGGGTATAATAAGATTTGAAAATGCCCCCTACCAAAGTTGGCTGATTCCTGGCTGTAATGTGTCTCTTCTATGCGAGCCATCTGGCTTAAGGGAATAGCTTGCTTTCAACTTTATTCTGCTTACATTTGCAGTTTTTCATTTAGAAATTTATTAATTCTTAAAGGTTTAGATCACGTAAATCGTCGAAGCATTGAAACCTATTGCTAACCCAGGATCACGATGGGTCCAAATGGCAACCACGTAATTTTGGAAAAAGCTATTTTTGCGTAACTTTTAACACGGGAAGCTCTTACTGTAAGACCAGCAACTTCTGGTGTGGAATTTCATGGGGATCTTTACATTGCGATGGATTTCTTTTGAAGGGCTTTTCCGCGACAGCCCTATTTTCTAAAAACAAGTAAAATTAGATGTGCCTCTCTCTCACAAGGGACCCTCCCGGGTGTGATTTTGAGGACCCTATCACTGGAATTTTTTAATGCATATTCTTGTAGAACATGTAGGACGACTGTGGGGCATAAATAACAATCAACCCCCCCCCCAACCCCCGTCTCCAAAGAGTATGAGTTTTCTGACCGTGAAACACACACAGAGTGTGTGTTCTCTGACCATTTTTAGGTTAGAGAAATTGTACTCTTTGGAAGGGAGGGGGTTATTTATGACCCACAGTGTGTAGGACATCTAATTGAAGCTGGGCCAGTGAGGCGATATTACCACAAAAAGTGGTACAATGATTAAATCAAAGTTATGAAATGACCATGATATGGGTATCATGTTTTTGGCTGGGAGTTTTTCTTGAGTGACTTTTGTTCACAAAATTTTTATTTTCGAGTTGTGTGCATTTCAAACTCGAAATGACCGCTAGGATCTAGCAATTTTTTTGGTAGTAAAAAATGGACAATACTTTTTTCCCGACTAAAACACTCTTTTTTCGTACTAATTTTAAAAATTGCAATTTTCTTCAAGTTTTTATCTCAATTTTTCTAAAGTTCAGCATCATCGTGTCGCCCAGGATCTCAGCTTTCTAATGAGCTATCAAACTGAAGTATGAAATATATATTTTGGGCAGGAGAAAAATTTGCAAAATCAAATTGTGAAAATTCAATTTGTGCATATCGGTCAAACAATCGGTCATATTCGGCAAATATTGCCAAATATGACCGATTATTTTTGCACAAATTAAATTTGCGCAATATGATTTTGCAAATTTTTCTCCTGTCCATATTTTTCA
Source organism: Ditylenchus dipsaci (assembly GCA_004194705.1). Classification (NCBI taxonomy): domain Eukaryota; kingdom Metazoa; phylum Nematoda; class Chromadorea; order Rhabditida; family Anguinidae; genus Ditylenchus; species Ditylenchus dipsaci. The sequence continues at coordinate 19,299 of SADC01000046.1, forward strand.
TGGGCTGTAAGTACTTTCCCCCGTCAAATTATTCTTTTACTCCGTCAAATTATTCTTTTACCCCGTCAAATCGTGAAAATATTTTTCTCTTGGGTATTTTTTAACTTTTTTTCTTAAATTTTTTCGAAGTTTTCAGATCAAAATATAGCCCTGGATCTCGGCTTTCTAACAAGCTAACAAGGTTTCAAAAAGTTGGAGAAAAAAAGTCTTGTATGGACCAAATTTTTTGAAAATTTGCTCCATACAAAGACTTTTTTCTCCAACTTTTTGAAACCTTGTTAGCTTGTTAGAAAGCCGAGATCCAGGGCTACATTTTGATGTAAAAATGTTTAAAAAAGATAAAAACCCATTTTTACGATTTGACAGGGTAAAAGAATAATTTGACAAGGTAAAACAATTTGAGCCTTTTTCATGTGGCTGTGATTTTTTAAACAGGATTTATTTTTGATACTAAAGCGGCACACCTAGAACTAAGAAAAAAGTATCTTAGAAAAAATTGAACTGAGCAAAAAGTCATCTAACAAAAAATTTAAATGAGAAACAATAGGTCTTGCCACGGTTTGTCTCGAAAATAATTGTTCTTTGACAAAAATATTTCACAAAAAACTTTCCTGCAAATAATTGGTTGTATAGTTTCGTTTTCTGAATCATTACGTTAATTTCATACGTTCACCTAACGTATTATTCATTCCTTGTGATCCTGGTCAGCAGGATTCCACCTGGATAGCTTGAAAAATATTATTTAGTCAAATTAAAAGAAATTATGCTGTAATACGTAAATTGTGTCAAAAATTTGGTCTGTCTGACCAAAATCCCGATTTTACACGATAATTCTGGTCCCACAATAGTCCGAGAGACTATTGTAAATTTAATGCGTTTTACGACTCCACTCGGAAAAGTAAGACTTATATTAAAATAATGCACAGAATCTCAGCCACCGAATTTGAAATTAACTTCAAGTAAAATTGCCGAAAAATAAAGTTTTTCTTCAAAAGTCGAAAAAAGTAAAAGGGCAAAAATCTCATCCCTAGTCAGGTCACGTAAAATGCTGTTATGTGACTTGTCTTTGGTGATTTTGATTTTTTTTTTTAAAAGTTTATAAAATTTTTATAAAAAAATGTTTGCTACATTTTAGTAGTTATTTGGTGAAAAAAAAGTTTGTTACGTTTATACAAAAAAATTCAAGATCAGCAAGAAAAACCAAGTCACATAACACCTTTTAACGGGACCTAATCTCTGTAAAGTTCTATTTTACCTGATTTTGCTCATTTCTGAATTTTTTAAATACAGTCGAGGCTCTACATAACAGACACGTAGGGACCAAAATTTCTGTTCGATATATAGAGCGTCCGTTATATAAAATGCTTTTAAAATGGCTATTTTTGGTACCGAGGCAGCTTTGCCGCCGAAATATTCGAATCTCGCGCATCTTAGACCTTTTTTAATATACAATTTTTGGGTTTACCAGCTGACTGTCCATTATATAAAGTTTTTATCAAATTTTCGTCCGTTATATAGAGCGTCCCTTCAGTCAATTTCAATCAAAACCAACCAACCAAACCAATTTATTGTCCGTTATATAGAGATGTCCGTTATATAGAGCTGTTCGTTATATAGGGGTCCGTTATATCGAGCGTCTATTGTATTAACTTCAAGCTTTCTTACTACCAAGTAATTGCTAGATTCCAGCGGTCATTTTGAGTACTAAATGCACACAACTCGAAAATAAAAACTGTGTGAACAAAATACATTGAATAAAAGTTACCAAGAAAAATCATGATACCTGTATCATGGTCATTTCATAACTTTGGTTTGAATGTTGTTCCACTTTTTGTGGTAATATCGCCTCACTGCGCAGCGTGTTAGCCTATGAAATCCGTTGAAATCAAAATTCTAATTTGAATTCAAATTCTTACTTTTGTGCCAGGACCAGCAATAAATACTGCGCTTTGCACACCTCTATACTTTTAAAGGAATGGGAAAGCTAATTAGGCATGAAAAAGTGGCTTCCATGACGCAGTGCGTAAGCGTTTGCGTTTTCGACCCAAATGGTGTTGCAGGTTCGATCCCACGTGTTTGCATGCTAATTATTTTGGCTTGTTTGACCAGTTTTAGAGGTGATTAGAATTTTTTAACGCCAGATTCGGAATCAGCTACCAAAATTACCCCTAGAACTGGTCAAACAAGCCAAAATAAATAGCGTGCCACCACGTGGGATCAAACCTGCAACACCATTTTGGGCCGAAAAACAAAAACGTTTACGCACTGCGACATGGAGGCCACTTTTTCAAACCTAAGTAGCTTTTCCTCCTTTAATTTTTCTTATTGCTTTTTTTCTTTTGCTGAAAGCATTAATTTAAATTTGAATGAACACTTTTAGATTACTACTTGACACACTTCATATGGCATAACCTTTTCAACCTCTATAGAAAAAAAAGTGAGTCTATAATTTTGAAAGCCCTGTTTTGCGGCTATCGATTGAAATATTTTGTTTTGAAAAAAAAAACTTTTTTTAAATGGTTTCTAGGATTTGAATAATCATACCGGTGTATATCCACCTAAGTCCAGGGTACCGACCCCAGGTTTTCGGATTAAGATGACTAAAATTACGTTTTTAGTCTTAACAAACCGAATTGTCTACACGATTTTAAGTATGATAGGATGATTGTTTTTAATTTTGACTTAATTATATTTTCAGGCAATCCAGGTGGATATCACCTGATCAGGTGGTACTACCCTAGGTTTGGGGTTTCAGCGGGTTACATTGTTGTTTTGGTATTATCAAACACGGTTCATTGCACAATATCCTATATAATAGCACGGTTTGTTTTTTTGATAAAAAAAATTTTTACGACATTCACGTGGATACACCTGGTCAGGTGGTACTTACCTCAGCTATAGGGATTTCGGTGGTTTAAATCGTGGATTTGGTCAATTCTACATATCAAAGCATGGTTTGTTTTTTTAATTTAAAAATATATTTTTACGGCAGCCGCGTGGGTATCCACCTGGTCAGTCACAGGTAATTTAAATCCAGTGGATTTCCCCAAACTGCCAGTGGTGCGTCCATGGACGGCCAGTGGTAGATTGGGGGAAATCCACCGGAAATTTGGTGGAATTCCAGTGGCAGTTCAGTAGCAATTCAGTAGTACCACTGGATTTCCAGTGGAAATCCAGTGGAATTCTAGTAGCAATCCAGTGGAATTTCAGTGGTATTCCAGTAAAAAAAAAGTAAAAATAGTGCGCGGGATTGAACTCTCGACATCTGCAGGGCCCACCTCGTAGAAGCCCAAGTGCACCCCCCCCCTTGCAAAAATTTTTGTTATTTTTCAAAAAAATTACCCATTTTTAGCTGCAAAACTTTATTCTAAGGCACTTTAGTGAGCAAAAATTCCTCAGGAATTCGAATCAGAAAGCAGAATTTGAAAAATTCTTAGTCGCTGAGATATGACTCAAAGTTGGAGTGAATTTGAATTGTCATTTTAAAAATGTTGACACTCCAACTTTGAGTCATATCTCAGCGACTAAGAATTTTTTTTCAAATTCTGCTTTCTGATTCGAATTCCTGAGAAATTTTCGCCTACTAGAGTGCCTCAGAATGAAGTTTTGCAGCTAAAAATGGGTAATTTTTTGAAAAATAACAAAATTTTTGCAAGGGGGGGGGTGCACTTGGGATACTGTCGGCCCACCTAGCACACTACACTCGGCACCACGTCGTTTTTAATGTCCGGTGTTACTGATGCCATATATATTTTTTGTCCGATTTCGTATCAAATTCCAATCATATTATCATTCTAACCATATTCCTCCATATCATTAAAAATAAACATCATAGAGAAAAACTTTATACTATTTCAAACCACCTAGAACCACCCTGGACGCCCAGAATAACTTGAAACCACCCAAAACCAGTTGTAATCACCCTACGATAGTCTGAAGACCTCAAAACAACGTAGCCCCATAAATTTTCTGAGGTGGTGCAGTAACCTGGTTAGAAAAGAAAATCGATTGGCGAAAATGAAATTTTGAAAAAAGGCCCTATGAAAAAATTCATGGCCTTTTAAAACCGGCGAATTTCTTGAAACAGCCTGTACATTTGGATGCCCTGATTTAGGTGATTTATTAATTACAGTCGATTCTCTCATTAGTGTACACCCAGGCGACCGGACTCAGGTAATGAGAAGTGTACACTAATCAGAGTGTGCACTAATGAGAGATTCGACTGTATAAGCTTTTTTGGATACTATTTTGTCTTTGCGTTGCAGACAAGCTATAATTTTTTTAACTGAATTCTACTTGTACCATATATACCGATTAAAAGGATTTACAAAAGAGAAATTTCGGCATAAATAGTTTATTATTATTATTATGCTCAGAAAATAGAAAAGTGTAGGGCGTATTTTTGAATATTATAAATGTTTGGTCAAATGTATTTGTCGTATAAAATATTTTATAATTCGTTGAATTGAGAATTTTTTTGAAAAAAATGAGTTGAATCTGGGTACAAGCAAAGGCATACACAGGATTTTCATAAATTTACATAAATTGAAGCTCTGTTTCTCACTAAAAGCCGTCGCTTGTCTGCAAGTTCTATTCTCGGAGATTGAAATTCTGAATCAAGATTGCGTTTCCTTATCGAGAAGCTTGGTTTTTGTTAAATAATCGTGGTTGATAAATAAAAGACGTACAAAATTTACTCCTCTTCCTAGCATCTTTTAGTGACAAATTTAGGTGGGTAGGCATATAAACTAGCGGCTGGGCCGCGTAGATAATGATCGAAATCTTAATATGAGGTTTTTTGAAGGCGTGTTGAACTTTTATCAATGTAAATCAGTAAGTTGATCGTTGATACGTCAAAAAAAAGTTAAAAAAAAATTTTACAAAAATTTCGAAATTTTCAAAATTTCCAATTTTGAAAAAAAAATGAAAAAAAAATTATTGAAAAATGGGGGTTTTTCAGCATATTGTCCTAAAACTTAGTGACAAAATAGAATTTTGACAAAAAATCAAGTTTTAAGCCGTTTTTCAAAGGGTTTTCAAAATTTTTCAAAAGTTTTTTAACTGTGCAGCAAAAAAGCAAATAATTTCTCAACTGTTATGAGAAGAAAGCTGGCAGAAAGGCTGTCATATATTCATGCAAGTACAGAAAAAAGGCTGTAGACACAGTTGAAGACAATAACCAAATTATGTGATGTCTTGATTATGTCTTGATCAGTCTAAAAGACGCTTTCACAAGTCTGCCCACAGGGAAAAAGACAAATGCTTTTGTAAATCATGCACAGCAAAAATATGCCTGTATGAATCTCAGCACGCACGTCGAAAAAGACTGGCAAACAGAGTTAATACTGTGAGTCTCTGAAGGGAGTCAATAACTCACAACTCATGTTTCGGTCGCACGGCCCATTTTTAAACTTTTCGCGCCTGTTCCAATTTCCCGTATTTTTTGTCATAAAAATTTATGTTTTTGTCGTTTGTGTTCTGTGTCGTGTGTAGTATGTGTGTATCTTACGAGATATTTGCTCATTTTCGGATCAAATGAAATTGATTAATTATTTCTCGAGAATTTTCTAAAGTCTTCTTCAGGGAGATTTTCGTTGTATTCTCATTATCGCTTCTTGATCATCTGGAGCAGTTGAAAGACGCTTTTACGAGTCTCACCACAGAAAAGAAAATAATAAATTATGCACAACATGAGCGCGTCTTTATCAAGTTAACAGGTGGAGCAGTTCCGTGAGTTTTGGAAAGGACTTCATAGCTTATGACTCATGTTTCAGTTATGTGTGTTCATGAATCACGCAACACAAAATACGCTTTTATGATCTCAACAAAGGGTACAAAGCGAAACCTTATGCGAATCTCGCGACAAAAAAAACGCTTTGTCAGCTGTGTGAAGAGTGGATAAGTCTTGAGAAGGACAGTATGTGATTAAAGTTTTCTCACATTTCATATGTATTGAAATTTATTTGAAGGTGAAATCTTAAAAAAGTAAATTAATAAATTCTAAGGCAATATCAGCAGGGAAAGCAGGGAATGCTACAGAAATATCAGCGGAAAATATCGTTACTACTCATTTGCGCAAATTTTTTGAACTTACAGGTTCGAATCTCGGTGGTAGCAGAAATTATTTTTTCTTCACTGGAATAACTTTGAAGGTATCATACCCTATTCAGAATCGTGTCCTGAAACGATTTGAAATAGAAACCCCAGTCCTGGAGTAGCCCTGTAAGGCCACATATCCAATTAGTGGTTTCTCCTTTCACTCCCACTATGCTCTCAGTCTTACATTCACTTTCAGTGTATCCAATGACTTTTTTGGACTCTCACTTTCAGTAAAAAAATTATGGATTTTAATTTTTTCGTCTTAACCGACCAAACCCAGTGGTCGTCCACTTGGTGCAAAAACTTTTTTACTTTTTTGGGTCTTAAAACTGTTTTCTGGACTAATTCGGTATGCTGAAGATGGTTTGATAGTGGTCAGATGCCGTTTTGTAAGGTATTTCTTGAGTTTTGGTAAAATCCAGTTTTAGTAAAATCATTTATTGCCGAATATTCGAAAAATACTTGACGAAACGGCATTTAACAACTATCAAACCATCATCAGCATGCCTGAATTATTCCGAAAAACAAGTTTTGGAACATAAAAACGTGGATTTTTTTGATCCAAGTGGACGACCACTTGGTTTAGTTGGTGCATGGATTATCCAATGGAACTGAAGTCGGGTCATAGAAAAATTTTGAATTTTAAAAGTTCTTTACAAGACGAAAATATTACTACAACTACGGGAGTTTTACCTGAGTTCTTCAACCTGGGTATGACCACCTGGGTATAACAAAACCAACTTTTTTTGTGGATTGATTTAGGCATGCGAAATTTGTTTGTCTGATCACAACAATCCACAAAAGTTTAAAGTCGACACCTTGGAGTGGGTAACTACCACGGTATTGATATTCCAATTGGTAAAACAGCATTTTGGTCTCAACAAACCGTGTTCAGGACACGATTTTGGATAGGGTACATTGATTTTTCAATACTTTCAGCTTAATCTAAAATATCGGATTCTGGAGGTGAATGCCTATTCAAAAGACCTACTTTACTGGTCTTATAAAAACAAGTTTATGGTTGTTATTCAAGAAAAAAATAATTCTTGCTACCACCTGGATTCGAACCTGTGACTTAAAAAAATTTGCGCAAATGAGTTTGCGCAAATGAATTTGCGCAAATGAGTAGTAACCGGAAATATATCGTAAAAAGGAGCGGAAATAAATTGAAAATTTCTACGGAAATACAACGGAAAATGAAACCCGCCCGTAGGGCGGGCAAGCACTAGTAGTTAAAGATCATCGTACCTTATCCAGATTCGTGTCCTAAACACGGTTCGATAATTCTAAAACAGCAATTTGACTTGCATTAAGCCCTGTTTCGGAGTATCTTCATATACGGAGGTTATTCAGTTGGTACTCAGGTTTTTGCACCTAGGTGTACCTACTAGGGTTGGCCTATAGTCAATAATTTAGCTCAGTTTATGTTAATAGGAGAGTCCGTTCAATTTTAAGGCAAATTTTGGAACACACCCCACAGTAAATTTCGGAACACACCTCTCAGTCGATCTAGGAGCACACTCATCAGTTAAATCAGCTTGAGAGACCAAGGCAATTTTTTTTATAAGAAATTTAGAACAGCTTGGAGACCAAAGCAATTTTTTTTTTAAATTAAAAAAAATTCGCCCTAGTCCCCAAGCTTTTTCGAAATTTTTCAATTTTTTTATAAAAATTCAAAAAAATTTGCTTTGGTCCCCAAGCTTTTTGGAAATTTTCATAAAAATTGAGATTTTGTAGAATTGTTTTTGTAGAATTGTTTCGGTAGAAACAGGGTTTAATTCAAAAAAATCGAAAAATGCTTCGACTGTAGGTTAATGGGAGAGCCGATTGTTAGAACGGGACCGGGCCCGGCCGTATGTTAATGAGAGCTGTATGTTAATTGGGAGTGTATGTTAATGGGGGAGGTCATTTTGCCTTCATTTAGGAGTTTTTTTTAGATCACGAAATATCTCGCATCGTGTAAAAACTCTACTCCGACTCCAACACCGGATTCTTGAACGATCCGCTAGTCACTTAGCGACGTTTTTAAATTGGCCCACCCTGTAGTGTGTCATAAAATAGTAATGTGTCGTCCAAATTTTGCTTTGTTCAAGTTTTTTTTCTAACATCACATCTTGTGTTTTATGCATGATTTGCAAAAACAGCAAATTTGTTTAAATGCAGCAAAAATATTTGGCGTTGTGTGGTTTTTGAAAACAGCAAAATCGCAGCAAAAATGCAGCAAAAATTTTGCTGCATTTCAGCAAAATTTTGCTGCATTTCAGCAAAATTTTGCTGCATTTCTTCGTTCCCTACATATTACGCATCTTTCGTTTTTTTAACTATTTTTTTTTGCTTTTTTTCTATCTGGTGTCAAAAATTATGAACCAACCGTATAACAGCAATACCTAGGCTACATGCATCCCGTAAAAGTCACTCTTGAAATGGAGGGAAGGATTTTCATATAAGCATCGTCTAGATCACAGGTTCAGATCCCCCTGGATGCACACCCTATTTTTCACTTTATTTTTCATATTTTATTTCAAGTTTGGTATAAAAATTTTATTTTATCTTATTTTGGGGCTTTCTGGGCACCCGAAACTGGGCTCTCCCACCTGGGTACCCTCTCCTGTGAACAGGGCGGTCCGAAAAAATTCGGAAAAATTATGAAAAGTTTAAGTTTGAATTTATTCGTCTGCAACTTATTCATATTGTTTTAAATGGAAATCTTCTGTGTTTTGAATAGAAAAGCTCGCAGGTAGCTTAACTACTGTCACCAATTTTTCCGGGATATAATTTTATAATTTAATAATTTTTAGATTTTTGCCTTTCAGATTGGCGAAATAAAGCGTATTTTGTTTGATAGACTTAACGTAAGTCAATCCTAGAAGCTTTTAGGCTCATGAGGTGGCTAAAAAGTTCTGAATCCCTTCTTCGTCCTCGCTGTCATCCTTCTGCTCTTTCCTTATCTCTTTCTTTTGTTCGTTTTTTAAAGTCAGAGTTGAACGGGGAAACAAATATTAATGTTTTTTACATTAAAATTACTATAATAAAGTTGGTAGCTTGCGAATTTTTGACCAAGCGAAAAGAGAGTATGTTCGACGGGTAGGTTGGCCCTACATTGGATATTTTTGAGATTTTTAATTTTCATTTCAATTTACAGCTTTATTATAGCTTAGATATGAGCCATAGCCTGAAATCATGGCTACACATTGGTATACAAACGTGCAATTGTAAAAAAATACAGAAAATATCAATCAAGGAAAAACCCAAAATAAGGTCGCAAATTCAGGTAAGCTTCAGCCTTCAACTCAGCTGTTATAATTGTTTAACCATGCGCTGATAGTCTTGTCGATTAGTCATGAGAATGAGCATTGTTTTCATACCAAATTTGAAAATAAAATATGAAAAATAAGTGAAAAATAGGGTGTGCATCCAGGGGGATCTGAACCTGTGATCTAGACGATGCTTATATGAAAATCGCTCCCTCCATTTCAAGAGTGACTTTTACGGGATGCATGTAGCCTAGGTATTGCTGTTATACGGTTGGTTCATCATTTTTTGACACCAGATAGAAAAAAAGCAAAAAAAAAATAGTTAAAAAAACGAAAGTTGCGTAATATGTAGGGAACGAAGAAATGCAGCAAAATTTTGCTGAAATGCAGCAAAATTTTTGCTGCATTTTTGCTGCGATTTTGCTGTTTTCAAAAACCACACAACGCCAAATATTTTTGCTGAATTTCAGCAAATTTGCTGTTTTTGCGAACCATGGTTTAATGTTAGTAGCGCTAAAAGTTATTTATACAAAATTTTATTTCTAAAATAAGTTATAGAATTTAAATATATTCTGGTTTACTTAACTAATGTAGCCTCGATTAATTGATAAAATGATAAATATTTTTCTGCCACTTATCAGAAACATTATTATTGGTAACTAGAGTGAACTGACAAGATGGAAAAAATAATGTAGCAGCATTTGAGAAATTGTCCTAAACTAAAGTAATATTTGGGCTTTGCAAGAAAAATTGGAAATAAGAGTAATTAAACAGATTTTTTATCGGGCACAGCTATGGCTAGACGGGGAGTGTTTCTCTCCTCTAAAAGCCCGTTTGTGTTTGAGGTGAGTATAGCAGTTGCACCATGTAAAAGAGCACTAGTAAGGTCGTCTTCTTCTTCCGTAGATGTTTCAGAAGTAAATGAGAGAGGCACAGGAATAAGGGGCACAACTGGTGGTTTCTGAAAATTGCTTAGATTATCACACTTTTATTAAACTTGGCAGTGACAACACCAAATATTTAAAACTTTTAAAAGCAAGTAAAAAAGTGAGAAACCACAAATTTAACTACATTGTCTACAGAAAATGATAGAAAAAAGTGTAAGTTAAAAAAACCGAAAAGTATAAACTAAAATGTAAATACCGTACTGTAATTTTTCAAATATAACATGCGGAGGGGAGGCTATTTTTCAACCTTTCGAAAATCAGACAAAATTGGCTATTAATTTGCATTACCAAATTATTGAAAAACAATACCTCATTTTCAGAATTAAGCGCGTTTTGTCTATGGTCCTCAAAAGATACAAATACCAAAAGTCATTCAAAAATTTTGTATGAATTTTTGTATTTTATATCTTTTGAGCACCATAGTTTTGGCCCTGTTGTCTTTTTGAATTGAGCAGGGAAAGAGCAAAAATAGGTTTTTATTGATACTTAGTAATTGAAAAGATTACTTGCAACGTAGGGTGATATTGGAAATTTTCACCGATCTTGTAGTTTTCGTATTTTTTTTTAAATTGACCCTACTAGCAAATATCACCATACCCCAAATACCCCCCCCCACCCCACACCCCCCCCCATAAATTTTTGGGGTTATTCGCTAGTAGCGCCAAAATTTTTTCCATGGTCATGTAGCCCAGGATCTCAGCTACTTATCAAGTCATCAAAAATTCGTCTGTTTTGAAAATATAATAACTAAGAACTGTCTGAAATTGTATTTACATTTTTAAAATCCAAAAGTGCGGAAAAGTGCAAATCAATGTGCTATTAAAAAATATAAAATTAGGTTAAAAAACGAAAAGGAAAATAAACAAACAGCATTCAAAACACAAGACTTCAACAACAAAACTACTAACACACACGCCACAAGGGAAACGCACTCACCAACTGCCTTGATTCTGGACTATGTGACCAGGCATGTACACGGGCGGTATATTCAAAGATTCAAAAATTTGACGCTACTGTCATATACCCCCCCCCTCCCAAATCGACTTTTTTGGGAGTGTCTAAAAACCATTTTTACGCAATACTTTTGCCATAAAAGAACCAGAAAGGCAGTTTAAAAGGGGTTATGGGCTGTATTGGGAGGGAAGGGAATAATACAGGGCCACTTTTATTTAGCTGCTTGACCATGTTTTTCAACTCCAGCCGTGGCAAAAATAGACTCTATATGCATTTTATGATCAAGTGTACTTCTCGGAATCATGTCTAAGGTAAGTGCGTGCGCGCATCTCTAACTCTCAAGCCCCCTGCGCCCCTTCGGGGGCTTGGGGCTTGGAGTTGAGATGCGCACACCCACATACCTTAGACACAAATCACTCGAAAGCGACTCTGGATGCATGAAAAAACATGCATACCAGAGTTATTTATGCGGTAGGCCCCAGTATTCAAAACTATGTTCAACATCTTTATTTTTTGGCCGAAGAGCATTTCCCCTCGTTCTACAAGGTCGGGCCAGAGGCCCAGCATCTAAAAATTCAGCCTAGTACTCAAAAAATGCTTGGCCTATGAGTAAACCCGCGAGGTCCACCCCGCTGATGGTCCATGAAAAGTACTTATACTTATGCCTACACCACAAGTCCTGGGTTTGAAAGTACCCTTAGACGCTAAGAAAATTAATACTCTAAGGATCCCAACCATCTCGAAAAGCGGCCCCTGTATTATTCCCTTCCCCTCCAATACAGCCCGCAATCCCATTTAAATTGCTTTTCTGGTCCTTTTATGGCGAAATTATTGTGTAAAAATGGTTTTTGACCATCCCTAAAAAAGTCGGTTTGGGGGGGGGGGGATATATGACAGTAGCGATTTGGGGGGGGGGTTGGTTATATTACAGTAGCGCCAAAAATTTATTGTCTCAAGCGCAATTTATAATTTTTCAGTCAGTTTCGAATTTAAAAGCATTTTTACCAGCACAAATTCGGTGTCAGATATGCAGATTTCACTAACACGACTTTTACGCTAAAACAATGAAATTTTTTAACATTTTTTAAGTAAGGTTTATTAAAAAACATTGAAAAAAGCTTAAATGAATAAGCGATAAATTCTGAGCCTATAAAAGCAATTACCGCGTGTGACCGGGCAAGTGTTAAATAGAATTTGGGGTTAAGCCAGGGCTCCGAATGAAAAATTTCAAAAAAGGACATTTGGGTAAAAAAAAAGACATTTTGACTGTTTTGAAGTAAAAGGGTCATTTTATCCAGTGCTTGTTGCCATTTCGAAGCGAAAAAAAAGATTTTGACTAAATTTTCAAAAAAAAAAAAGATTTGGGGTGCCAAAAAAGGACAAATCTTTTTAAAAAGGACGATTCGAAGCCCTGGGTTAAGCCCATCAAAATAGCAATGCGTTTGCTGATGTAACAGGTTTAACGATTTTTTCAAAAAACCATTGACTTTTCAGTGCTAATTTTTTAAGTGAGCTATAAAAATTTAGGTGAGTTATACTAATATTTTACCAAGCGTTTTTATGCATAGTAAAAGGCAAGATGTTGATTCTAACCAACCAAGTAGCGTGTATTTATTGATAAGACTGAAACAGTACCCTGGACTGAAACAGGCACACGGCCTAAAATAAAAATATAAGGCCTAAAATAGGCCGTTAAAAAAGTTCTAAAAACAGCCTAAATAGTCCGTAAATGCATATCCCCGATGACCCCTAGTAGCTGAAATTCTGAATTACAAAGCAGAATTTCAAAAAGGTGTTTGATCCCCGAGATATGGCTTGAAGTGAGATATTTGTCATTTAATGTGATATGGCGTGATCGGATGGTAAGAAGGATAGACCGTGTGAGATCCACTAAGAATAGCTACGAAATTTTAATGAGCAGAAAATTTGAAAAGGGTGAAAATTCGGAGGGAAAATGGTGAAAACTTTTTAAAGCTGCTTTGTTCTCGGACTTTTTCGGTCCGGCTCACCGCGGATATTTAAAATTATGGACTGGATGGCCTTTGCAGATGCCTGCACGAGTCATAAAAAATTCTGCAAACAGTCTGCAATTTTTTATATATTATCTGTGCTTAGAACTGTAGCATATATAAGAGAGGATCAAGGCGATGGTAGTGGCTACTCCCAAACTATAGTTCATGAAATTAATTCAAACCCACCATGGGGATCGACATAATCTCAATTCTCCTTCTCCTTCGCTTTCCACTACAAAGTCAGAGTAATTTAGGTGAGTTATTATGTTCAAAATTTCATCTTCGATTTAACTTCACAAAATTGTTCAGTTTTGTATTTTTCTCTTAAAATTGTGGCCCTCAAAAGATTGAGACAATTCATTATGGGACAAAATTACAATTCAAATTTAGGAAATTTCGGTCTCATTTAAATTTTATCTCAATTTTTTTGCTGGCCAAATTTTTTAAAGCATTTTTAGATGGCTAATGTACCGCTGGTTCGTCCGGTTTGGCACGGTAGGTGTCAACTGCATCAATTCTGAACTTGAACATCTCGATTTTGCAGCTATAGGCCTTGGGGGTCAATCTGGATGGATGGATATTACACAGTTAATTGCTACCGAACAATTTACTTGATAACTGTATGTAGAGGCACATTTAAGTAGGGCAGTTCTTGACGATTCTTGTTGTCAAAGTAGGCAAGAATACAGCGGAGAACGGCTTGGTGGGACACTACAAGCACCTAAAAACACTCAAAACCACTTGTACACAGAAAAAAACAAATTTAATAGGTGGTAGACCCACATTTGACTGTCTCTCTAATTCCTAAATATGCTCATATATTTTCACTTCTGCGATATAAAATTAAAAAAAAACTTAACCATTATAACAGGCTCCAATCTAGCCACCAAGTCTTCATAACTCTAAAAAGCAGTTATAATAATTTGTCACAACCACTCCAATTGCGCAGGAAATACCTCTCCACTTGGATATCGATAATGGTACTTATCTTTGTCACGCTCAGAAAACTGTTTTCTTAAAACAATTCAACGTTACTGAACAAAAATTCCAAGGAAAAAATACAAAAATTACGGGTAGCGAGCCTGAAACAGTTATTTTTACTGGAGTTTTCACTAAACTGTGACCGACCTGGAAATCTTCGTAAGTTAGGCCCTCACATATCCCTGCATCTATTTCATCAAGCACTTTCCAATACTCCACATGGGCTGCCAAGTCCTACAGTTAACTGTGTTAATTGTAGGACAAGTTATATTTGACTAACTTACCTTAAGAAGATTGGCCGTTTGAGCTGCCCGGATTTTCTGAGAAGACCAAATTCTTAGGTCTCCAGGAATATTTTCAGTTTCAAAGTATTCGCGCAATTTATGGCATATTTAATTCCGTTCTCACTCAGTGGACTGTCGCCACCCAGCCTTCCTATACGGTTGTACTCTGATTCACCGTGCTAAAAACTCATTTTTATAATTGATTATAAAAGAGTATAAATCTAACCCGAGTAAGATAAATGGATCTGGGCAGCAGATGGATGTTCATGAGGAAGTAGACCTAGATATTTACAAATGCGTATTGAGTGATCAATTACACGAATAACGTGATTACCACACGACTTTGCACGTGTCCATTCACATTATGAACCTGAACAAATGGATTGCCACTTGGAGATACGATATAATATTAGATTGTGCCCTTAGAATCTCAGCGATACAACGAGCGTTTAACACTCCGATCCTCGAGCGTGACTTTTGCCTCTCTGAATGCAGAATTTCATAGGGAACAAGATGGTTTTTTCAGATTTTTTTTCAAATCTAAAAGGTGGTTCAAATCGGCTTTTGAAACATGTGACCCTTAGACCGGGTACTACAAACTTAAATAAGGCTGTAACTTTTTTCCCAGATATAATTTTGATCTGTTTTGAAAAATTAAATGTTCCTTAGGAACTCCTCTATCTTGCTGTAGTTGGATAATTATCACTTTTGACAAAAAAAATATTAAATTAATTAAAGATCCCTAAAATGTGAGTTTTGAAAATTGCAGTTTTTTTACATAAACACCCATAACTATCATTATATCAATTATTTTAGAACATTCTCTAAACACCGGAAAGAGCACATTCTGCACTACAAAATAAGGTGTTATTTTGTTATACATGGCCTTCAGACCGAACCACAAAACAGTGTTAAAAGTCCGTGTGGGGGTTATAAGGATTTTGGATGATTATGTTTTAGACAGCATATCCGGGAGCAATACACACCCTATTATGATCATTGAACGTTCCGTTTTCTACAAAGCATTTAGAATCGTTTTGCACTATTTACGATCCTATTTGTGCGAAAAAAATTCAAAAGACGCACATTTAAATTTTTGGTCAAAAATTTTAGTGATGCTTTGTATTTTATTTCATATCTTTGAGCATTCACATAATAAAGCTATGATATAGAGCTCATTCTGTAGCTAAGTAAGTAGGCTTTCTTTTGCATGTTTATTCGTTTTCATACATAAAAAATTTCAAAAAATGTCAAAAGTGATAATTATCCAACTACAGCAAGATAGAGGAGTTCCTAAGGAACATTTAATTTTTCAAAAACAGATCAAAATTATATCTGGGAAAAAAGTTACAGCCTTATTTAAGTTTGTAGTACCCGGTCTAAGGGTCACATGTTTCAAAAGCCGATTTGAACCACCTTTTAGATTTGAAAAAAATCTGAAAAAACCATCTTGTTCCCTATGAAATTCTGCATTCAGAGAGGAAAAAGTCACGCTCGAGGATCTGAGTGTTAAAATTAAAAAAATAGTCATGAAATTAGGGGGTGAAGATTGGGCCATTTCAAACTGGGCTAACGCAAACTGGAGCATTTCAAAATGGGACACGATTTTGAATGAAACATCAATGAAAAAATTTCGGCAAGTTGGTCCAGTTTGAATTGGCCCAATATGAAATTCGCCCAATTTGAAAATGGCCCAATCTTCTCCTCCCTAAAATCAATAGAAAAAATGGAGTGACACAAAAAGTTCTTTCTTTTCTAAAAGCGTATGATTTTTCCGGGAAACCTAATATTTCATTTCTCATATTCATTCATTCACAAGTAACGCTTTCGGAGCTATTTTTTGTTGATAACCCGGTGTTGTGTTGTCAAACAAATTTATGCGGAATTGAACATACTTAATGCATAGTGACCGAGATATAGGCAAAAATAGATGAAAGGTCAATTTTAAGCACCGCCCACATTCATGAGCCCAAGGCTCCATGAACTTTCATGAAAATTACAAAGCTAATACTTGTAACTCCACCTGAAAAAGATGCTCTACGAGAAAAAAAATTGGGTCAAAATTTTGAGGTAACTGCCGGTGGTCCAGAATTACAGAAAACCACTTTTAAGTGTTGTACCCTCTTTATTTATTTTACTTTGACTACAAATTGAGCATAGGGATGTTTAATATATTTTATCCCTTTTTAGTTCTTTTTAGTTTATCTACTGCACCCCGTCTATTTGGTGAAAAGGTCTAACCTTTTTGGTCTAACCTTCGGTTAGACCAAAAAGTCTAACTGAAACAAGGATAATTTAATTTTTTTATAACAGTCTTTCTAATATTAAGGCAGAGTTTAGGATGATATTTTTTCTCAAACTTACGTAAAATGAGCGACCCGCATTTATAACTACAAAATGCAAAAAAAAACTAAGTAATTGGAATTAGACTAATCTGAAAATAAATGAACCTTTGATGAAAGACAAGTCATCGTCTTGCTCCTCATCCATTGGCTGATACTGAAAAAGAAATGAGGTCATTTTAATATACAACTAAAAATTCTGAAAAGGATAAAATACTTGAAGTTTGTAGTTTTCAATCCTTCTCAAAAAATCTTCCTTGGCCTGTTCTTCTGACATTCTTCCAATGTAATCAGGACAACTAATTTTAACTTCGGCGATGTTGCTAACAATGGCAAATATTATTCAAATAATTTAGACCATAGCAAAGATACCTAGCAATGATTTCTGGATCATCACACACACCTAGAAAAAAACCCAATTTGCACCCACTTACGATATGGTTAAAGAGGCATACTCTCAATGAAGAAGATTCGGAATTTAGGGTCACGTTCTTCTCTCTTGCAAAAATCTACCAACCATTGTCTCCTCTCTCGAGTAGTGTTAGTGGCGTCGAAAATCTAGTTTAAAAAGCGTCAAAACACAAGCAGACTTTAAAGGGGCATGCCCACGCTAATAAGAAGTGGTGCCCGCCAATTGAAAAAAAAAATTCTTAATCAATGATTTTCTGTACGAATTTTTCAAATTAGTTTCTAACAAAACCAGGCCTAGAATTTAATTTTAGGTGTGGTTTTGTTAGAAACCAAGTTGAAAATCCGTACAGAAGTTCAATGATTAGGAAAAAAAATGAATTTCCGGGCATCACCTCTTATTGGCGTAAGCATGCCTCTTAAAGAGAAGCACTACTTACAGCCACTTCGCCCTCCTTGTTCTCTAGGTACTGTCCATATCTTCCATTGCCAATTTAGCACATTCACTAAATTTGCAGTTTTATATTTTTCAAGGACCAAAATTAGATTTTAACGCCTTTTGGACTCAAGCATTTTATTTCATAATTAAAATTCATGACTTTGAGGGGTCACAAATGCATAATAAGATCTCAAAAATTTCCTGAAAGAGATATTTCAATGAATCTAATTCGCCCGAAACATTTTTTGAAAAGCATATTTCATAAGCAAGCTTCAAAGACGAAAAATTCGACAGCATATGAAGTCTACCTCCCCCCCCTCTCCAAAGAGTATTAAAATCGAGGGGTATGAGTAAGAGGTGTTGCTCTTATTAGTGTAACTTTTTTTGGCTAAATTCTGGTATACCCCAGCACTCAATTCGGGTATACCCCAGCACTAAATTCTGGTATATCCCAACACTTTACCTCACAATTGAAAGCTGAGGATGTTAGCTACACGATGGTGTAAAAATTTCTTGGTTTAGTTCACAAAAATGTATACCTTTTAATTAAAATTGAATTGAATCTTTTCGAGTGAAAATTGAACGCTCAAAAATGATTCAATTCTATTTTAATTAAAAGGTGTGCATTTTTGTGAACTAAACTAAGAAATTTTTACACCATCGTGTAGCTAACATCCTCAGCTTTCAATTGTGAGGTAAAGTATTGGGATATACCAGAATTTAGTGCTGGGGGTATACCCGAATTGAGTGCTGGGGGTATACCCGAATTGAGTGCTGGGGGTATACCAGAATTGTACCCTTTTTTTTTGTGAAAAAACCGAGGGTATTTCGCCGCTTCGCGGCGAAAGACAAGCACACTCCATATTGCGAGGAATTGGGGTTTTCTGAACATTCACCACCCTGTTCGACGGCTAGAGAACTCATATTCTTTGGGCAGGCGGTGGGGTTCATTTAAATTTCATTTACGGGAAAATTCTAGAAACCAGGCTTCTAAATCCTGAAACAAGATTCCAAAAAAAATAAAAGGTTCTAGAAAGCTGGCTTTTGCAAGGGCGCTAGGCAAATTCATCGACACCGAATTCATCCATCATCAAATTCACCGACCACCACCTTCATCGATTCCCCAAATTTTCGAGTCGACCACCTTACATTTAGGTACCTATCTGGTTAGTCAAAACAGCATTTTGGTCTTAACCAACCGTTTCCGGCACACGATTTTGGGTGGCATGGTTTTTATGTTCCTTAGAAACAATGAAAATTTGTGTAAGAATCGACCTGTGGATTTATTGACCTTTGGACGAATAGACTGCACACCAAGTGTCATTTAGGCGATCTTGCGAAAACTCAAAAAGTACCCATCAAAAAAGCATTTTACCACTGGCAAACCATGTTTAGAATAAATAGAAAACACATTGAATAATAGGAGCTCTTCACGAGACGAAAAATATTAATTTGAATTATAAAAAGTCGATCAATTCGGTGCCGCCCTTTTGCAAGTATACATAGGGCCGTTGAAATTTTATCAGGTCAATTGAAAGGTAGTCAGGAAGCTGAGATCCAGAGATGCAAGCTGATATAAAAAAAACGACGTTACTGGCTTATACCCCCCCCCCCCAAAAAAGCTACTTTCTTATACCCCCCCCCCAAAAACCGACTTTTTGGGAGTGTCTAAAAACCATTTTTATGCAATAATTTTGCCATAAAGGGACCAGAAAAGCAGTTAAAAAGGGATTATGGGCTGTATTGGGATGGGAAGGGAATAATACAGGGGCACTTTTTTTTAGCTGCTTTACCATGTTTTTCAACTCGAGCCGTGGCAAAAATAGACTCTATATGCATTTTATGATCAAGTGTACTTCTCGGAATCATGTCTAAGGTAAGTGCGTGCGCGCATCCCTAACTCTCAAGCCCCCTGCGCCCCGAAGGGGGCGCAGGGGCTTGGAGTTGAGATGCGCACACCCACATACCTTATACACAAATCACTCGAAAGCGACTCTGGATGCATGAAAAAACATGCATACCAGAGTTATTTATGCGGTAGGCCCCAGTTTTCAAAACTATGTTCAACATCTTTGATTTTGCGACCGACATGGGTATCCCCCCTCTTCAGGCCTGGGGCTACGAGCCAGAGGCTCAGCCGTCCAAATTTACACGACAACCATCGAGATCCACCCGACTGATCGGTCCTATCATTTCGAGTCCTTATACTTTTACGTGCACCACAAGTGGCTGGGTTTGAAAGTGACTTCAACGCTAAGAGAATTAATACTCTTTGGTACTTATAGGCACTATAGAAGTGGCCCCTGTTTTGTCCCTTCCCCTCCCAATACAGCCCTTGAACCTATTTTAATTGCTTTTCTGGACCTTTTATGGCGAAATTATTGCTTAAAAATATGTTTTGACCACTTTTAAAAAATCTTGATTTTTGGGGGGGGGGGTATAAGCCAGTAGGTCCGAGGATTGGGGGGGGGAGGTTATAAGAAAGTAGCTGTTTTTTTTTGGGGGGGGGGGGGTATAAGCCAGTAGCGCCAAAAAAACGAGAGAAAGAGTGTAATTAAGGAAAAAAGCTAAACTCCAAAAAATAACGTTAAAATTCAGTGTTGGGTGTTTCGGTTTCAGCCATCTCTGATTTTAACTTAAAACATACTCTCTAATTCGGCTGCCTTGCACATTTTTTGGAGAAAAGAATTCAGATGCTCCTTGTTCCTCAAAATTGCACGCTTTTCGGCGATACTCTCCAACATTGAAAGCTCTTGTCTTTATTCCAATCCAGTTAAGGTATCTACACAGTTTGTGGGAGATATAGGTCTTGCCCCGCGCTGGCAAGCCAACCAAAGCAATAACATTGGGGACACGTACTTGTTCTCGAGATGAGTCTGAAAACAGGTTATTTTGACATCGAAGCTATACTAATGGTGATTATAAATTCAAGTAGCTTACATTGGTGCACTCTCGTGTGCATTTTCGAAAACTTGGGTAAAATTAAAACAAGCCCTAATAGTAAATTTATTGAAATTAATGTAGGAGTGATAGGGAAGAGGAGGAACCTCGTGGGTGCAAACAACGCAGGCTGCCTGTCTCAAAAACGAACAAAACAAAATTTTGAATAAAAATTCCAAAGAGTTTTCCAAGTAGGACGGGGTGTTCTTTGAAGTCTAGAGGAGGAAGCAGCGACCCCCGACCAGTTTATTGATTCAGTTAGTTAGTGAACTTTGATATGTGAAAGAATACTATGATCACCGAACTGATAAACAAATCTCTCACCACATAAAGCTTCGATTTTGTGAAAGGTCATCTTTCTTTGTGGTATCATTTTTTGCATGAGGAATAATAATTGAACTCACAAAGTAATTTGTGGGAAAATCCTTGTTATGTTTGTGAGCCCCCTGATATAAGGGTGCAGGAAAAGGAAAACCAGTAAAGTATAAATATTGCTCAAGTCTGCCTCTCTCTTTTCTTCTCAATAACCAACATCATGCAAACAGAACTTCCAAAATCGATCAACCCTCGTTTCCTATTCCACTAGGGATTAATAAAAAAAAGACCGCTTCTACTGCCACTATGCTAGACGTAGAAAACACCATCCCACTAGAGAAGTGTACTTTTTCCCCCGCTTAATCTCGGGTCTTTAGTTGATTTGTCTTACATTTCTAGATTTCTCAGAATGAGACCGAAAACACTACTTTGTAATAAAAGGTGAGAGAACAATTTAATGGAGTGATCTAAGACTCCTCGTCTTCTGCTTACTAGAAGTGCCACGGAAACGTCGAGAAGATAGAAATTTTTGGTAGCGACGTCACCGCTGCCATTAGTGATACAAAAGCTACCGATCATAAAAATAATACATTGCTGTGATGCATAATCAATTATTTTATAAAAAATAATAAACAGAGTGTACAAAATGATCGTTTCTAATCAATTACAAAAGTTAGAGGCACGAGCTCTATGTTGGAAAACCCGATCGCCCAAACTAAGGTTATAAAAATTTACTGACTAGACCGAGGCTTTCAACTTGTAAGTCCAATGTTTCAAGTGAAAAATAAAGATGAAAATCACAAAGAATTAGCACTAGAATGAAATATATTTTTATTCGTGGGAAACAAAACAACAATTTCATCACGGACAAATCCTTCTCAATATAGATCGGTCTTCCGGAAGTCTGCTCACATTGTCAACTCCATGATGGCATTAACGAGATCATTATCGGCCTTTTTCAGAGCTTTAATAGCCTTGTTGCGACTGACATTGGCTTGCGACATCACTAGCTCGATATCCTTCTCTTCAATTCCCGTAGCATCCGCCTAAATAGGTGAAACAATAATGGTTGAGACTACCAAAGATAAGCTTAAAAACTAACCTCTTCACCATCGCTCTCTTGCTCTTCGGGAACCATACGACGAACGTCACGGATAATCGATGATGGTGGCTGAAAAAAAACAAGTTCACTTAAACAATGGTATTTGGACTCACCTTCAGATTCTCAACATCGGTGATCTGCGCATGCTGGGCCAAGTCCTCGATTTTGGCTTCTCCAAAGACAACGTAAGTATCAGACCCTGGAGACTTGTAGACGTCAGGCTTGTTGATCACAAAGAGAATGCTCTTAGACTTTCGGATGCAAACACGAGACACACCATGGACCGGCTTCAAACCCAACTTGGAGAAGAGCTTGCGAGCCTTCTTCTCAGAGCGCGACTGCTTCGATCCCTTATCCAAGACCTGTAAAACATTTAAGATTAAATTATACAGTAATGATAACCCACGCTAACATGGTAATGTTGACTATAAACGAATATACAATTACCTGTTCAGAGAGTCCGGCAGCCTCGGCTACTTTCTTCTGAGCCTCAGTCTAAAAAAGCATAAAGTCAGCTCTTTTTGTTAATAAAAATTTTCCAAAAAACTAACCACTTCTCCCTCCTCAAGCTCCGGGACATCATCGTCAGAGGAGGAACCGTCGTCGGTAGTCTTTTTGACTTCGTCGTCAACGTGCTTTGCATCAACTTCTTCAGCAACGTTCACCATCTTTTCAATTTGATTTCGACGAGAAATATACGCTAAAAATAATTTTGCTAGTAAGTTAAAAACAATATACATGTCTTATCCGTTCACAGTATTCTCTTACAAGTTGTCTATGGGAATAAGAAGTTTTAGCAATACACAATTATAAAATTAATTTATTCAGACATAACTGAACACAAAAAATCTTATTTCCCATAAACTCTTAATTTTAAGGAAAATAAGTGAAATGTGTCCTCCATCAGAAAGACATAGACACCATACATACTTTTACTACAGATCAATCTGCGATACTATTATTAAGGAGTCAATTACATCCATCACACACGAAAATTAAGTTTTTACATCTAACAATACAGAGCGTTCTAGAAAGATATCAAGAAAGATAGCTCAAAAATACGTGACAGACAAAATTCTCGGAACTGTACACAACTAAATTATAATAGAAATTGCGACTGTTCAGACTTTACGCCAAATATTTCTTATCTTTTTCAATCTACATTTAATTTTTTTATCTAGGAACCGTATTTTCTTTAATAAGGCGGCCCGCTCTAATAAGGCGGCCCCCCTCATTTTTTTGACTAAAATTTCAGAGTTAAGGCCATTTTTGATTGACAATTTTCAGATTTTCGGGGGTTTGAAAAATAAGGCGGCCGGCCGCCTTTTTAGAGGAAATACGGTAAATGCTTCCATTGCCGTATAACCTCTGTTAGAATATCACCTTTGATGAAATATAACTCACAACATCTAGACTCTGTATGTCCGGGTACATCAAATATTTTCCAAAGTTTTTTTTATTGCGTTTTGACTACATTACCAAAAATCACCCTCCCTCCCCGCATTATTTTTGCTAGTTTTTTTTATATAAAACACCATTAAAAATTGCTCAAATATCTTTACCAAACTACGAAAACAATGCAAAGACATCTTTGAGTCCGTCCTAACATACCCTACCCTAAGCCTAAGTCAAAAACAGGGGTAAAAAGTAGTTTTGAAAAAAAAAGTATGTGGTATATTCAGTATTCGTTTTCTTATTTACTAGAAGCTCCACCAATTTTGTTTTTTCAATTTTATGTTTTACGCGCAAAAATCTTGAGATCGACCTAGACTTTTCCGATTTTCGGAGGACTGAAAATAGAAGACCATTTTCCTCTTATATGGAGAATAATTCCCTTCATTGATTCTTTTCATTCAATAACGGCATTGTTTCTGGGATGTATAAAAGGATGTATGGGATAAATATTTTCAGTGGAGCCAAAGCAATTATAGAATGGAAAAGAATTACGGATACGCCAAAACTTTTATTTTACCATTTCTATGACCTCTGGATGCTACCTCTCCTCTCATGGTAAGAATGAATAATATTTCTTTTCCAAGACTGCATCGGATATTCGGTATTTCATTACAGTTCTAATGTTAACCAAAGCTGCGCCGCCCAGAAAAAAGGGTGTTGAATAATTGCTTAAACCTCATTCATATTTGAGATATAAGCTCCTAACAATTTTAAAATTCTTTTTTCTAAAATGCGGTAAGATTGGTTGCCGAACCGAAAAAGGAGACAATTTAATTTCTGCCGATTTTAATGGTCGGAAGTTTAAAATCATATAAAAAGTTGTCAAGCCGATTGACCGGATCACATGTAGAAAATAAATACAAATTATAGAAACACTATCACAGAGCAGAAAGAAAGCAGACATGGAAACAGAAATATAAGAACCAATAGCAGTACACTTTATAATCTTTCCTCTCACAATCGACATACTCCAAACAAATCAGGTTAAAATACAAATGATATACGATACTACGTTTAAACAGAGTCCCTCCTGCCACTCATGCTTCTACTCGTTCCCAAACCCTTCTGTCAGATCGATTGCACATGTCAATTTCTCAGCTAACTGTTCATAGGATCGATAAGGGGGCAAGTCGAGCCGATTGAAACAGGTGTGTGATCGCGGAAGCCAATTCTCCTTCCAACTCTTTCGATGCAGAAAAGCTGAGGACCAGTTGAGCCGATCTTTAAATATGTTGCAAAAGTGACAAAAAAAAAGATATAGAGAAACTAACCAGTTCTGAGAATCCGCCAACTGGCACTCGACACGTTCCAGTGACAAACTAAATAACGTAAATTTCCAATGAACTACACATATAGCTTTGCAAACATATTACTTGAAGTAGCTTGGAACGTTTCTCTTGATCCAATGAGCGAACAAATTGCCAGAACCATACCACTTGCTTACTTTGGGGAGCGTAATGCCGATACCTGATTTTATTTTATTTAAAAAAACTACCAAAAGGGTTGAAATCAGTAGGTAAAGCTTGTAAAAATCTTACACAGTGCTCCTCTGCCAGTCTTCAACATCAATTTCTTGCATACCGCAAAGTAAGAGCTCCAACTCTCGCTCATCGAAGTAATGTAGCCATTCAAGCGGAAAGACAGAAGTGAAGCTATAAATTAATGCGTCTATTAGAATAAAAGCACTTGCCCAGTGACAAAAAACAAACCCAGTAAAGAAAGCCTTTGTTTGTTGCTCAATACCACGATTGAATCTCCATTCAACCAATAGCTCGATGTATTCTTCTTTATTGGTTTCATTGACGGCAACATCGGCTCCGCCCTCCTTCAACTCATAAGTCTTGACTTCACCCAGCAATTCGTAGTCGACGACGAAATATAGCTCCATGTCACATTCATCAATGTCATTGTCTCTAAAATTGCAAACCAAATTCAAAGACATGAAATTTGAAAATCGAATAATTACTGAATCCAAACAATTGAGTTGTAAAACTCAGCATCCACTGATTCCAAGTCCTGAACCAAGGATTGAACTTTTTTCTTCGTTTTAAGCTGCTTCACTTACCTTTAGATTTATCTTCTTATTGAGCATTTTTTTATAAAACGGCATTGTGAAACCACTAAATAAAAAGGCAACTGTTTAGTGTTCAATTACAAAATAAAACCTGTATATGAATTTTCCGTGAAACAGGGCCATGGCAATAAACCTTCCGATAAATTCAAAATACTTCAAATGATCTGGATTCACAAAGGAAGCTGGATTGATCTGGAGGGAGTAGTTGCTTGAGCCTGCATACATGAACTAAACAAACAATCAGATAAGTTTTGCACGATACGTAAAAACGTCCGCTTTCGGAGCAAGAGTACGCGATTTCTGTGAAAATGTGCCAGCTTCTGATTATACCTTGTTATATTTACACGGTGCGGCAAATGTTTGAACTAATTTAAACGGTTATAACTTTTCTATTCTCTTATTATTCATCGATATTTTTTATATTATGAAAAGAGAACATAGGAATTTGTTTGACATGTCATTTGTTAGTTTTTGTTAAAGATTTGATTTTTTCTGGATTGTTAAAATTTGAATTGTTAACCCTAGAGCGGGCACGTGAGTACAAAGTGCTCATAACGTGACAATTTAAAACGTCCATAGCTCAGCAGCCTGATTACAGAATTTTTTCTTTATATGTCAAAAGATTACTCAGAGATCATGCTATGAAACACAAAAAAGACTAGTGAATAGTATAGCTCCATCAAAAAGATATGGCCAAAAACAAAAGGTGACAGTTTTTTTAGTGACCGCCCTAGGGTTAAAAAAGACAATGAAAGAATGAACAGGTTGATTTATCGGACAAAAGCCACCGGGATGAGATTTTAACCTTTTTACTTTTTTCGACTTTTTGAAGAAAAACTTAATTTTTCGTCAATTTTACTTGAAGTTAATTTCGAAGATGATACAAAAGAACAAGAACTAATATTTGCTTCTTTCAGTAACAGTCTGGGTTTCGACAACGTGCCTTGAAAACAACCTTGTTTAAACTTTTCAGGTCGTTAATTATAGGAATTAATTTTATAGGAAGAGGTAAAGTAGTATTTTTATAGGAATATAGGAATGTGTGGTTTATAGGAAATGTGTGGTATTATACAAATTCCCAGAGTCTTCTTTTTTAATATAAAAAAAATATCGACAAATGGTTGGAAAATAAAAAAGTTTTGATTGTTTGTAATAGTTTAAACTATTTGCCGCACCCTGTTTAAATGCTTTACATGAAGCGTAATTCTTGATGCTGAAACTGCAGTATTTCGCAATAAATGGGTGTTTTATGATACGATCGCCAAAATATGCCCACTAAGCTTTTCATAAAGAAGGTTTTCAGAAAATGTGGGCACACTTTCCCTAGCAGCGGGCAATTTTTCGTTGTTTGTTTAATTTTTAGTGGTTTAAAATATTTCGACAGCACTTACCAAGCAGTACATTGGATTAAGTACATCATGCGAGAGCAAGAAAAACCACTCTCTATAAGATAACTTAGTTGACAGATATACAGGATATTATATGTCTTACCTAGCGATGCCGCCATAATCCAAGCCATCTTCACCTGTTTAATAAAAATGGATAAGCATCTTGTATTTCAAACTTCGAAGACCGAGTCAAATCCGAAGACTCAGGTATTAGCAGAAAACTGAAATCGCATGTTAAGTCTTACCTTTAAATTGTATGTAAAGTCTTCGACGCAAATCAACCGCATTCTTTCGCATGATCTGAAAACATCAAATGTTTTTAACGTCAAATTGAAGGGACATGGTCACCTGTTTAAATTTGTTCATTTCATTTTAAATTTTAAATTTGCTCATTTCAAACTTTTTTCCGAATTATTGGACTGCTGTAAGGATTTTTCGGCTTGGTTTCTAACAAAACAAGTCCAAGAATTTTATTATAGGTGTAGTTTTGTTAGAAACCAAGTTGAATAATCCGTACAGAAGTTCAATAATTTAGAAAAAAATTTGAATTGGTGAAAACAAATTCAAACAGGTGAGCATAGCCCTTTAAAGAGTTCCAAACCTCTTGAAATGACTCTTCGAAAAGGTTGCTTCTCGAGACGGATATCTTGACGTGATTCGGCACTCCATTAGACTAAAAAGTTTGTTTCACACAAATAGGACACCTATACAGCTAATCTATTCTCTCACCAAACATAGATATCTGAACTGAGCAATTTTGAACTTGAATGTTTTGTCGACAGCCATTGGCATTCCTATAAAAGTCACAGGATTATATTGTTGCATATTTGTGTAAAATGCTGGTTGACCTGGACATCCAAATGGACCAATAGGTTTTCCAGTTAATGGATGATTGTAGGTGGTTGTCTTTTTGTTATGGTCGATGAAAAATGGGATCCCCTGCTCAGTGATCCGCATCTCCCAGCTAAAATTCAGATTTTTATTCAAAAATATTTATGTTGACTTAATAACAAACCCTTCCGGCAACTGTGCTTCATTTACTCTAAAAAATTCAATTGATTAGTAACGCGTCATAATAGCAGAAAAACAAACCCTTGGGTTCTCGGGTCTTCCCACTGAGTAGTTCTATTCACATGGTTTACGAAGTAGTGTCTGCCAGAGTTTGGATCTTCACGTCTTTCCCAGTTTTCCGGCAAAGCTCCTAGAGGATCATCATGTGCCTGAAAATAAATCATCACACAAATAAATCAGATATAACCACACCTGATACAAAAACCTCTGCTCCCATTGATGAAGAGCTAAAAAAATATTTCTTTTGACAGTTTTCGGGCATACTTTCTACCTTGGTCCCGGCCAGATTGCCACTGTTCATGTGCCGCAATTATGTCTAAAGGAAAGCATCATATTGTTCGATTTTTTCTTTTAAAAATGTTCTTACTTGCTGTAGGCCTTTGCCAGGTAGTACTGCGACTGTTATGGTCAACGTAGTACACACGACCTCGCGGATCTCGACGCATTTCCCAGCTTAAATGGAATAAATTAAAAGCTTTAAAATATTTTTTCTATGCTCGACTCATACTCACCCTGGAGGAAGAGCCTGGTTGCCTAAACAGCATAATTTTTTTATTAAAATTTTGGAAGTTCTTATATATTTTAGGTTTCAAGTTTACTATCCCAAACTATTTAATCCATTCATTTTGGAAAGAAACGTATAAAAAATCCACTTACTTGGCCGCTCCCATGTCGTACTGAACATAACATCATTCGGTTTTTTCAGTTTCAAATATAAGGGATTATAAGGAATTACCTCTTAGTGCTGTGGTCAACATAATATGTTCTTCCATGTGGATCATGCCTATAATTTGCGTTTCAGAATAAGATTGGAGCTTAAATAAGCAGTACTACCGCATTTCCCATCCAGCCGGCAAAGGCTCTTCCGCGGTATTAGTCGAAGATGCGGCATTAGGTTGCACCATTATTGTATCACGTGTTTTCGGGCCAGGCATTCCAGCAGCTCCAGATTGCATTAATGTCGAAGATGCTTAAAAGTTAAACTGAATATTATTACGAGTGCAAATCGTGCAAATTAAAAGAGTCTAAAACACAATTTGCATAACGCAAATCCTCCTCCCATAATTGCAAAGCGCCGGCACCGGGAGAATCGGGAAAGTTCCAAGAGAGGAAATTCCATAAAAATTCATTTTTGATGTTCCCAGAAGGCAAAAAGGTTTCTAATTTTATTAGGTCGTGTCAAAAGTTCGGTCGTTTTATTTCAAAAGCAATATTTGTGGCGTTGTGTTTTTACCATAGATTTTTTTAACATTTTTCAAAACTTCACCACTCATTTTGTAGACAAGATTCTCAGCTACAAAAGGAATGGCAAACTTTCGGTAAAGGTTGAAAAAATCTATGGTAAAAACACAACGCCACAAATAATGCTTTTGAAAAAAAACGACTGAACTTTTGACACGACCTAATATTTTTGAAGACACCCGAATTTTTTTACTTTGAATGCGCATCAATCGAATACATACATACATTTTCAATCAATGATTATCACTTCACACCCCTGACTGGGTACATGACACTTCTTTCCCGGACATTTCTTTCCCGACACTTCTTTCCCGGACATTTCCCGGACAAAATGCAATAATTTAGAATGGCCAAAATGGAATAAGGGCAGGGCTTCGAATCGTGCTTTTTAAAAAAAAATTCTCCTTTTTTTTGGCACCCCTAATCTTTTTTTATTTTTGAAAATTTAGTCAAAATCTTTTTTTTTCGCTTCAAAATGGCAACAAGCACTGGATAAAATGACCCTTTTACTTCAAAAACAGTCAAAATGTCTTTTTTTACCCAAATGTCCTTTTTTTGAAGTTTTTCATTCGGAGCCCTGAATAAGGGAGTCAAAAATAAGTTTCTTCGGGCAGCCGACGATTGCGCCATTTCAAATTGCGCCAACGCAGATTGCGCCACATTCAAATTGCGCCAATGCAGATTGCGCCACTGCGAATTGCGCCACTGCAAAATGCGCCAAAATCGAATTGCGCCACTGCAAATTGCGCCATTACAACCCTGCCAATTTCTGGTCATTTTACTGAAATTGATCATTGAAGGACATGAAAACAGTCACCCCTAATACTGGAAGGGAACAAAATCCGTTGAGATCAGATTAAAAAACACATTTGCTTAACTTTAATTGAGTATGTAGTGGCGCAATTTGATTTTGGCGGAATTTGCAGTGGCGCAATCTGATTTTGGCGCAATTTGCAGTGGCGCAATCTGCATTGGCGCAATTTGAATGTGGCGCAATCTGAATTGGCGCAATTTGAAATGGCGCAATCGTCGGCTGCCCGTTTCTTCCTACATTTAACAAATTTCCAAAATGACAACTTTTCAAACTTTAGCACATTTTTCAAAATTTTTCAATAATTGTAGAGGATTCTTATACGGCTATAAGTAGTTTACGCCCTCAAAAAACTGATTTACGCCCTCAAATTTATTATTTACGCCCTCAAATCAGAAATTTGATCAAAATACTGATTTACGCCCTCAAATTGCTCATTTACGCCCTCAAATTTATTATTTACGCCCTCAAATCGATCAAAATGCTTATTTTAGCCATCAAATCATTTATTTACAGCCTCAAATTTCTCAGATTTACCATTAAATTTAAGATGCTTAAGAAGCGAGGGCCCGCTACCGAGTGAAAAACCATTATGCTCTGCAAGAACAAGGAGGTGATCGATGGCTGGCTTGCTGAACACGGAAAGGATTATTGCTACGACTACGCTGAAGAAGGAATCAGCGCAGCTACCGACCTCTACGTGTGCCAGTACTCGAAGAAGAAGCAAAAAGGGAAGTTGGACTGCAAGGCTACTGAAAAGCTCCTCTCGTAGCTCCGCTACTCAAAACATCTCACCAGTTCGCTCATCTAGACAACCGGTTTACAACGATTCAACGAGCTCTTCAAGTTAGATTATGGATATGCGTGAGTCTGATATAATCGAAATTTTTAGAACGATCCAATAATAATTGCAAAAGAAATATTATGAAGAAAACAAGAAGATAACAGGTAAGTAGCCTCCACTTCGCGGTCTTGCTTAACTATAAGTTTAGAAGACGAAGACATGCCATATGCAGTCGCTTTTTTCTATGAGAATATCACAGTGCGTGGCGAAGACAAAGTTGAACATCCGTCAGTGAAGCTTATTCTTGTGATATCAACTCTAAGGCACGTGCGCCGCCAATCCTTTTCAGTGGTTTTGCAAGCAGATGGGACCTACAAGTTAATAACGCTAGACTACCCTCTTCTGGTGAGTTATCATGTTATAGCAGAATCATCTCATCGCAAAATTTAGGTTGCCGCCTTCTTTGATGCCGACAAGATTCCCTTTCCCACTTTTACTGCTATCTCATCGCATCAGGCCACTTGGGCATACAGCAAATATTTTGGCGCCATAGCAAGTGCAGATCAAGCTCACCCCTACACTCCAAGCACTTCAAGGATGATGTGGCTGCCCTATCTCGGGCTACCGATATTTACGAATTTGCGGCAGGTAAGCTCTAACGTCCATCAATCTAGAAAAATCTTAGACACACTTCTTCAGCAGCAAGAACTCTTTCTCGACACTGGGATGCAAAGTGGGGTGGAATCGAACGTCTTTGGACTGCGCCCTTAAAGTTCTTCCAATCCTGGCTTCTTCGAGATGACTACCGTGGTGGACTTACAGACATGCTACCGAATTAGGAATGCCGTCCTTCACTACGAACAACGCCGAACTCCATGAAGAAAAAAAAGTTGTGCGTGCTATAGACTTCTTCTCAAGTCATTTAATTATTGGAAAATTGTTATTGTTGAATACGGCAAATAAAATTATTAAACCATCACATTTTTTGCTTTGTTTTTCTTGCTAGCAAAACGATCACCTAATGGCGACTCTAAAAAGTAAGCAAACCCTTGAGAAGTCAACAAAATAGGCGGATGTTAGCCTATATAAACCTAGGTACGTATAATTTTAGCTGTTTTACAGTCGACGCTCTCCATAAGGAACCCCCTCCATAAGGGACAGAAAAGTGGGCCCATTTGGTGACAGTTAGTATAATTTGACCTAAACCGACGCTCTACATAAAGGACGCTCTCTATAAGGGACAAAAAAGTCGGTCCCTTCGAGTCCCTTATGGAGAGCGTCGACTGTATTAATATTTTGACGGTCATATGTATCAAAACGCTTAAATTATGGTGGTAGTTGATGACAGCAAAGTCAGTGAATTCACTAAAAATTGGTAAAAAAATAGATGTACACCCAAGGGGATTAGAAATGACCTAGGCGAATTGTATATCAAGGTCCATCCCCCTTTCAAGCAACTAGTGACAAGTCTGTCTTTTGATTTACATCTAGTTGCATAAGTTTGAGGATATAAATGAGCAGCTTGATGGCGAAAAAAAGCATTTTGATCAATTCGATAACATAAAAATGAAATTTGAGGGCGTAAAAAAGAAATTTGAGGGCGTAAATGAGCAATTTGAGGGCGTAAATCAGTATTTTGATCAACTTTCTGATTTGAGGGCGTAAATAATAAATTTG
This sequence comes from Ditylenchus dipsaci, assembly GCA_004194705.1. NCBI lineage: Eukaryota > Metazoa > Nematoda > Chromadorea > Rhabditida > Anguinidae > Ditylenchus > Ditylenchus dipsaci. Next base: position 51,878 of record SADC01000046.1, read on the forward strand.
AGGGCGTAAATCAGTATTTTGAGGGCGTAAATCAATTTTAGCCATTCTTATACATATTAGAAAGTTTTTTTAAATGAGTTGTAAGGGAGGCAGATAGCAGAGAAATAAGAAACAGGCCTGGGGCGACCCAATAGCTCAAATGGTTAGAGCGCCGACTTGCAAGGAGGATACCGTGGGATCGCCTTTTTCCCAGGCCTGTAGAAAAGCCGTACGCGGCCACTGGCGTACGCTTACTGAGTATTAATATGAGCTATTACGCGGGTGGGGTTGATTGTGAAAACTTGGACCTAGGGGCCTTTCAAGTTGAAAAGTGAAAAAAAAGTGGCACCTGATGACCGACCAACTTGAAACGGTTATTGTTCGCCTCCTAAAGTATTATTTTAAAAAGAGTCCAGACGTTTTTGAACTCCCCATAGTTCAGGCTACAAGATGGGAACAAAAGAAAAAAAAATTCAGTTATGTCCAGAAACTATTCTATTCTTACAGATTGTGTCTTGTTACTTGTTACACAGGGGCCCTTTTCCGCTGCTTTATGCTATAGAATGCAGCTTACTTCTTTGAGTAGATGGACCAGCCAAGAACCCGTTTGAAATTCCAGTAGAAGTTGAAGGCTCGCCTAATGTATCAGCTAATGCTGCCCTGCTTCCTAAAAAATGGTGATTTCAATGAAAAAATGGTTGAGATTTTCTCACCTGCACTCCTTCTTTTGGTCTTTTCAATATTTCCTGTCACACTTATTTTCAGGTCTCCTATCTTGGAATTGTTGTCTTTCCTTACTAGAGGCACAGTAATTTTTGCATTCTCGACTTAAAAACGCATGTTTCAAATACATCACACTAAGAACACAGTAAGCCTAAAATGCACTTACATTTCCCATTTTCCGACTCCTTCTTTACCCAATGAGATACTTTGACGGACTTGCTTCCAATTGTTTCATTGTCAAATACCTTTGCCTTAGAAATTACCCGAAACTCGATTACAGACGAATCAGTCACACTGAATTTTTTTATATTATTTAAACTTATTCATGTTAGAAAATTTTCAAGCAGGGTCCTTAGACGTACTCTTTTAAAAGTTTGTACTTATTTGGAACCCCAAATCTTTGGCCAGCGACAAATTGAGACAATTCAAATTGAGACAAAATCATCTGTCTTATTTGGCAAATATTTGCCGAATAAGACCAATGATTTTGTCTCAATCGTCATTGTCTCAATTTGAATTCTCTCAATTTGTCGCTGGCCAAATCTTTTTTGTTTTCGAGGTTTCACGTTAAAATCTTTTTTTGCTTCAAAATACGAAAAAACAGGGAATAAAATTACTTTTTTTCCTTTAATTTTTAAATGCGCAACGTCCCATATATGGGACAAATTTTAAAATGCCATTTTTCCTTGACAAATGATTCATTTCTCAGAATCTTGAAGTTGTTGTCTTTCTTTACTAGATGCTTTTTTTCTACAAATTTGTAGAAGGGGAATGAAATTTTTTAGTTACAGAAAAACCAACTTATTATGTAGATTCTCAAAATGCTATCGGTCCAAAAAGGCAAAAATTCACGTTATTAAAAAATATTTTTTTTGATGTTCTGAAAGCAAAATCATGATGTTCGCTTTCAGAAACAGAATTGCTCAGCCCTGTACTGTTCATTAAAAAAAATTGGACATCGATATCTTTGGTGATCGCTAAGAAAAAATATTTGACGTTTGCACCCAAATACTGCACCTTCACGTCAAATTTTGGTGTTTGTGGAATATTCGTGTATTCGTCTTGTAATCAAATATGTAATTTCTTTTTGCAAAAAGGGCTGCATCTTAGTGTGCGCACTCAAGGGTTAAAAATATTCAATAAGTCGAATGTCTTTTTCTTGAAAAAAAACCAAGAGCCCTGTTTCAAAAGTCTCACGCTCCAATAAAAACGTTCGAACATACTCAAAAGTGAATGTTTCATCCCATTGTGGTGTTGCAGTCTTCTTCTTTACTGATGTTTTCTTTGACTGTGCTTCTCCATCAACAATTACTTCGGCGAAAACATCTGGCGCTTTACTCAAAAATCCTCCTCCACCAGGTAACTTTGCCGAGTTTACTTAAAATGACGCACATTATTTGAACTAATTATTTGACCTAAGCCAAAGCTACTTGCCTGTCACTTGCAAGGGAAATAATTTGTTGTTACTGCTGCTGTTTCCGTTGACGCCATTTGAGGTAGCTATGGGGGCTAGTGGTGTCAGAGAAGGATCTCCGTTAATACCGCTGGCCATAGATTTTAGCTGGATTTGTACAGGGAATGCTGTTCACCGAATAGTGACAGACAACAAATTTCTAAAAATGTAACAGATCATTTTGCGAAATAGTCAGAGACACGTAGAAGTTTTTGTTGTTTACTCGAACAGCTCCAAAAGAAGACAGAACTGACTGGAAGTGTGTGTGTATCGACCGAATATAAGACCAATCAGCCGGAACAAAGGCGTTAAACATAGCAGAGCACACACTTTTCGTCACAGCCCCTCATCAAAAGCAAGAAAAAGAAGTAAAAAGGATTTTTATTCGAAAGAACAATCATCATTCCACCGTAGTCTTGCCTGCACCCAATATTGTTATTGATTGATTTGAAATTTTGAATTCTGAAACCTGCAGATCCAATTTTTTGGCATTTTGCTATTTTTTGAACCATGGTTTTTGTGAGCAGCCGAATTGATTCAACTTTATTTGCCATAGCACTGCTTTGTTTTTTGTGTGACCGGTTTGGTCAACTTTTATAACCTTTATTTCATGAAGTTCACTATCATGCTATAGCATTAGCGCTGGACTTTTTTTTAGCGCTAAACGGATTTATTACACGTTATGTTCCATTTTAGACAATGCTTTTTCCAGTCAGACATTGATGTAGCTTATTTATGAGGATCGGTTATTGGATTGATTCCTTACTAAATATGTGTTTAACGACAGATTTAAGAGAGCCTTGACTGCATTTCTCATGAAAATAAGAAAAAAATAGGTGTTTTTCTAAGTAAAATCATATGTTTTTGAGATGTCCTGCTAAAAATTGTTTTGCCTGGGCCTGACAAACATCTCCCATCAACTTTGCAGAATTTTCTCTTCAATGAAAATTATGCAACTATTAGCTACAGACAAATATTACTTCGTCAAGGAGATTCGAACAATATTAAAGGTTTGCAGAAAGACATCTCAGCTTTCGGTTACTCATCATTCTGGTAATTAGTTAGCTTGATAACCTTTTTACACATTTTCTATTTGCAGAGCTTGCTTCATTGGAAGACATTCAAATTTGTAGCGACTCAATTCATTGTTTTATTGGGAAAATTCGCATACAGGGAGTCGACTATTTGCTTTTCGTAATAGAGAGTACTGAAGTTGCTGGTATTTTTGTGTTAGGTTTACAACCTATTGTATACCCTCTTTTTATAGTTCTGACCCATCCACAGTCAACCGTAAGGAGGATTGATAAAGTGTGTGCTCTTCCTGTTCTCGATGATGGTTTCGCTCACAGCCAGTGGGCATTTTATAAATTGTGCTTACATCGGCATCTCACCTTCTATATTTTAGAATTTTTGAGAGGTCTTCTGATGGACCTTCGAAAAGTCTGGCAAAACTTAGAAATCATAAGAGAAAGCTAGTTAAGTTCGTTTCTGACAAGGTATTTAGCTCTTTAAATCTTGCTGTAATCACACAACTGACCTTATTTAAAAGTAGGTTAACAATTCTATTATAATAGACTTGGTGAACTTTATAAATGAGTCTGGCACTTTCTATTTTTCATTTGGGATGGATCTTACGCTCTCGACACAGCGGTGGGATCTATTTTGCGACTTTTGTCTAATTTTAACATTAAATTTGTTTAGACATAATCAAGACCATTCTGCTTCCGATCCACGCTTCTTTTGGAATAAAGAGATGCTTAGGGATTTATTGGACGATGATGACCAGCCAAGTACGATTTTTGAGACCTGGTATATTGGTGTATTTCCTTCTATAATTTTAAAATAAAAGACTTTCGTTTTAGGGTTGTCCCTATTATTCATGGCATGCGTCTTTTTGTGTTAAAACTTCTGCTTTTAAATCTCGGTCTTTTAAGGTTATGTGGCTCAAAAGTCTATTTGCTTCGAGACGAACGTTCAAGCTAACTTTACCCTCATATCTAGAAGATCAGCTCGTAGGGCTGGTGTGCGTTATCTAAGAAGAGGAATTGATGAGGATGGGGAGTGTGCAAACTTTGTTGAAACAGAAGTAACTCCTCTTATATTTACCTAGAGCTATTACAATCTTAGAAGTGTTCCAAGCGGTTTTATTTACAAGAGGACCTCAAAACCATTAATAGTGAAGCTTGATCGCATGCGACTTTCACACTGTTAAGATTTAGAGTCCACGGATAAAAAGTTTGTTATGGGACTTACAAAATCGATAGGGTTTTCGGTTAAGCTGTCCAGTTTCTGGTTTTAGTTTATTTCCCCGAAAATGGGGTCGCGAATAACCGACCGATTCGGTTAACCTTAAATACCTTATTAAAAGAATTAAAGAAATTTTTTAAGGAGATTATCTCTGCTTTTGGTCATTGCTTATCGTATCTTCAGGTATAATTTTAATGTTTCAACACGTAATGGTAGCTTTTTCATATAGATTCGTGGTTCCGTTCCTGTTTTTTGGAGTCAAAAGGGTTACAGATTTCGACCTCCTCTTTTTATTGATCGCACTATTGAAGAATCATTGCCTGCATTTGAAAAGCACTTTAAACAGATGATTGAAGAGTATGGATCGCCAATTGTCATAGTCAATTTAGTAGAGCAAACGGGTCGGGAGTTATGCCTTGGGGAATCATATTTGCAGGTGATTGCAATAATAATTATTATTGTTATTATAAATATTATTTCTAGCATGTTTTGGAGCTTAACTCACCTGAAATTGCATTCTACTCATTCGATTTTCACCATAATTGTCGTGCACTTCGCTTTGATAAGGTTTTCTCTACCTATTTAACCAATGTTTGGTTATGCGTACTTATAGGTTGGGAATCTTGTCGAGGCTCTTAAAGATGATTTTAATGCCATTGGTTTTTGTTGGCTTGATAAGGATGGTCTTATGGTAGCTAAGCAAAAAGGAGTTATTAGAACGAATTGTGTCGATTGCCTGGACAGGACAAATGTTGTACAGGTAATTCTTATTAAATGCTTCTAGGGATATTTTCAAAGTTTTCAAGTATTTAGAGCTCTATTTCTCAAGCTGTCACTTTATTACAAGCAAGAAAACTTGGTCTCATAGAGTATGTAATATCTAGCTTGTCCTGTGCTACACTAATTAATCCTTCAGGTATATCACAGAAACCCCAGATGTAGCCACGGATTCTTTAATTCGGTTGCTTCAAGGAATGTGGGCTGACCACGGAGACTGTATTTCTAAACAGGTTAATTTTTTTGTTTCTCGCCAATTTTTCACGCTAAATTCAGTATGCTGGAACTAACGCCTTGAAAGGTGACATACATTGTAAAAAATTCTTTGCACAAACATTTAAAAATATTTAGGTGATGTGACGAGAGGAGGTCAGCGAAAATTCATGGGCCTAGTCAAAGATGGTAATTATTTTTTCCTTGTAAATGTAATCAGGCAGTTGAATTTCAGGTTACAATTCCGCGTCTCGATATTACCTCTCACAGGTTCATGACGCTCGTCGGCAGAGAATTATTGATACTTTTCTGCAAGGCTCCGATGCTCGCGTGAATAACGATGAGAACAGAAATGGATGGTCAGCTGCTGAAACTCAGGAGGATGAATTAGACGATGAACAAGAAACTGATGTTGAGGTCGAAGGCGAGAATGACTCAGCTGAGCAGGTTGCTCCAGACTCTGTTCGCTTCAATACTACCGTCTCCGAAATTGTTATGAGTGAGTGGGCCTTGGATGCAGCCCTAAAGCGGAAGATCGCCGAATGTAAGACAAGAATACTGCTGTTGTAGGGGCCTACAGTGTGTATAGTTGTTGACATTTTGACAGTATAAATGAAATGATTATATTATGCTTTAGTGTGCTTTTCTGAGCTTTATATAATTGATCTTTCACTTGTGGCTTCAACTTCACGCAATTAACATCGCATAAATATTGTTTTCTAATTTTTGATTTTATTTATCCAAAGTCTCTGATTTCTTTTAGTCCAGTCTTTGTTTGTTAATTGTCTTGCTTCGCCGGTTGTGCTAATCCTTAAAATGAAGAACACCGAATTGTTTGTGTTTTTATAGTTGTATTTCTTTAGTATTCAAGTCTTCTGGTATCCGATATTCAGGTCAGACGCTGTTAGATGTGATTCATGAATTAAATGTGATAAACTACAAAAGTAAAGATATTTTAACTGTATTGCAAATTCCTCCTGTCATTTCATTAAGATTAGGTTGTGTCAACTCCAAATTATTAAAAAGTTCTGTTCGCATGTCCGATGCACAAAAAATCAATTTTTTTAGAAGGAAAACTTGTATTTAAGCGATGGTAAACCTATTTCAAGGCAAAACTGCCCTTGTTGTAATTACAGGTCTGAAAAATATTCGACTACTTTCTTGGTAGAATTTTTAAATTAAACATATAGGTGCTAGTAGAGGTATTGGTAGGGAAATAGCTATCCAATTCGCTGATATTTTCAATGGTGCTGATTCGACCTTTTACTGCTGGCAAGAAATGAAGTAGCCTTGGCTGAGGTCAGAGATGAAATACTGAAAAGGCAAAACCTCTTTACAAAATTAGTCAGAGTCATCAGTTATTTTGTAATTTTAGCCATCCGAATATTTCAATAGAACTGATTGTGGCGGATTTAAGCCAACACTATAGTGGCTCTATTGATGAGAGAATTGCCATGTTGGAAGGTGTTAATGTTCCTAAAAAAATTCGCAATAATTTGCTTTCAGAAAAGATAAAGTTCAATATACGTCTCATCATTCATAATGCAGGAACTGTAGGAGATTTAGGTAAAATTTTCCAGAAGCTTGCCAAACTTAGTGACTCAATTCTAGGCAAGCGTTCATCGGAACTCACTGACGACCTTCAATGGATATCTTATCTACAAACCAATTTTATTTCTACCGTAAACACTACAAGCAGAGTTTCGAAATTGAAAAATTATTTTAGGTTCACTTAAACAACCTTATATTTGCTGGTTTAAACAAAGAAGTAAGCAAGATGTTTTGCGCATTCGCCGCTTAAATTTTTCAAATGCCGCTTAAGGGGTGTGCCGCTTAAGGGGGGGGGTGAGGTCGTGAAGGATACATAAAAAAAAGAAAAACTCAGCTTCTGTGAAAAGGTCGTAATTGGAGTTGGAGAGAAATGTCATTGTAAAAATGCTTTACTGTAACTCTTGTGAACAATCCATTATTGAATTTACCGTTTTTGCCAAATTATTTACGACTTCTCAGGCCGCTTTTTTTACTTTTCGCTTAGACATTCCTAGTTTACACATATTTTTTGGTAAAATTTCGAAGTTTGCACGTGAACGGCTTATTTAAGGAACCAATATACATAGTTAATGTGACTTCCTTGCTATCAATCAAGCCCTACCCTCATTCACTCAGGTATGTTAATTTGTTCAAATTTGTTTAAATTTTTTGTTTTTGTTTAGTACTCAGTGGGAAAAGCAGCTAGAGAAGCGTTTTTCCGCAGCTTTGCCACCGAACACCCCAACTGCAGGGTGGGCTATAGGTTGCATGGCATGTAAATGCACCCTTTTCTAGGTGCTTTCCTACTCTCCTGGACCTGTGGACACCCAAATGCACACGGTTTGGGCTGTTAAAGGACCATCACCGTTGATGACAATGGCAATTTAAAGTTTTTGAATTGGCGGGGACAGCCGAAAATGCGGAATTTTTTTTGCGAATTATTATTTTGTTTGCATCTGAAATTAAAATTCTGTGAATTAGATGGGCGAATGAAAACATACTAATAATTAGTTGTGGCTCAATGGAAGTCGGCTAAGTCGTCCGATCTGGCATTGTCAAGCAACGTTGGTCTCGACTAATAGATGGTTTTATATTTGAAAAATTTTAATCGCAAACAAAAATAATTCAAAATATATTTTCGCAATAAAAGAGCTGTCCCCCGCAAATTTGAAAACTCGAAATTGCCATTGTCATCAACGGCGATGGTCCTTTAAGTAACTTCCCAATTGCATAATAAATTTTCAGGAAGTTTGTGAAAAGTAAGGCTAACATTTTTTCCAAAAATGTTGTTTTGTTAATTTCAGAAGTTATGATGAGGGAGTGAAACAAATTTTCGGTCGTCGATTTGAGGACAACAATTTGCACAGAAAAATGCTTACTACATCAGGTTAATCTGATGGAGATATTTTTGAGACTATTTCATTGTTTTAGAAACTGTCAAAAAACTGATAAAAGTGCTTGAACAAGACAAATTCGAGAATGGATCTCGTGTGGATTTCTTCGATAAATAAATTTTTTCACCAAACTTCTTTTCACTGTTGCTTTACTTATGCTCTTGTCAAAACAAATATTGGTAAATTTTATTTTAAATCACGATTCTCTACTCAATTTCAGCTTTTTGAGATAGTATTAAAAAGTCTAAAGATATATATATATATGTGTGTGCAACGTTTGCATTGTCTGTGTGCTCACAATTTCATTCCATTTATTTCAATAATAAATCAATTTAAAAATTTCAAAAAATGCATTTCACTTGCTAGACACACATACAAAAATATTAAAAATAATGTAGTTGAGTGCCGCTGAGTGTATGTATGTCTACATATATGTAAGTAGGGGTCAACGAGCACAAGCTGAAGGAACAAAAAGTGGCCCTATCCCTCAATGGGGGGGATGTTGTGCCTTGATCCCCCTGTTGTTTTTAGTGATTTTTCGGGCTTAGGCAAGGTAGGTCAGCGTAAGTTAGGACGGACTCAAACATATTTCAGACTCATGTTTGCGTCCGCCTAACATACGCTGGCCTAACCTTGCCTAAGCCTGAAAAATAAGAATAAACAACAACAATAGGGGTCCAAGGCAAACACCCCCTCCCATTAAGAGATAGGACCCAAAAAGTGGTGAAAATTGTAAAGCATTAGTAAGATTGATCCCGAAATCGTGGTGTGCAAGGCTAGTTTAAGACTGGGTTGTTGCTGCTGCTCATCAGGACAGCAATAGAGATTTAGAAAAAACAGAGCGGTGTTTTGAAAACCAGTGCTACTACTACCACATTCAAAGCAAAAATTATATGCACACAAGTTTGAGAACAAAAAGTGATTAAAAACTATTGCATAGTTTAACAACAATAAAGAAGAAGTGTGTGTTTATAAAAAAGAAAGAGTTCGAAAGTCCTTGCGTTTTTGTGGCAAACTAAATTGTGAGAAATATGAACAAGGCTGACCAGTTATTCGAACGAAAATGTCATTATAATATTATCATTATAATATTAGCGGCATTGTTCACAAATTAGGGGACAGATTAATATTAAATTTTGAGTGTGTAATTAGTCTACTTTCATGATAAAATTTTCAAGAAATACAGAATGCCGTAAATTTTAGAATCAAATAAGCGCAAGAACTTCCCAAAAAACCTAACACATTTCGGCAAAAGTGGGCATTTTAAGCATAGTCAAGTAACAATGGAACTGCTTCCCTCAAGTCAAATTCTTACCGGATCCGCTAATTTTGAGCTTATAATTTTGAAATCCGTGTATCAGTTGTGCTAAATTGCAGCTAACGACTTATTCGAAACTTGAATTCGGTTGCAACTTTGACCCCAACGATGCATTTTTATTTATTGTCTTCAAAGGTAGCATTCTTTAGAACAAGAAAAGCACCTCGAGAATGACTAACGATAGTTGGGATGATTTTGAAAAAAATCTGTATCTCAATTCTTTTGCTTAAAAAATCGAGCTAAGAAGGCCATTCAAAAACATTAGAAAAATATTGTTGGAGTCTTTTTTTCGACTAACCAAATACAAGCGGAACTAAGAATCGGACTTTTCGAAGGCATTTTCGCAAGTATTATTTATTTACAAATAGGTAAGCGTCCACGATTTTAACTAATTTTGATTTAAGGGTAGGTAAAAATTTAAAAATGACGAATTTTGCCAATAAAAATTCTTCAAAAATATCAAAATCGTTGTTTGTTGTATATAAACATTGAGCAATGTAATGAATAGGACGGACTATTTCTCCCGATAAAGTAGTTGTAGAACTCTGTTGTGTTGTTGTTGTCTGTGCTGAACCTCTGGCAATCATTACGTATGGACTGGATGTGCAGGGACAAATAAAATTAAAATCTAAACAGTGAATTTTCGTTTTTACATTAATGAATCGTGTTTACAAAATATAGAAAAGTGAGCAGGGAGGGGAGGTTTCAAAACCGTTACTACAAGACATATATTTGGTGGTTTAGAGGTTGTTGAGCTTATATATACTGCTACTATTCTGCAAGGTTTGCACACGGGACACAATGAAGTTATTGAGATTTCTGGTTCAGCAACAGCAAGTTGAAAATTAGCACTTATCTGAAACATGTATACCGTAGATTCTTTATTAAAGGCCCATGGGCGATCTTTTTAAAAAGTATAATTTTCATCCCTGTGTTCTTCATAACTGGTGTGCAAAAAGTTCCCGACGGATTTCAAACCTTATATTTTATCATTGTTGGGATCATATCTCTTTTCTTCTAATACCATTTTGTAGCCTTGCATTTCCTCTCTCAAATAGCATATTACACTCAGCTGGATTATTTTGAATAAGTCACCGTTTGGCTTCAAACACTTGTGAGATTTTTTTAAGAAATTTACCAGCGATTTTCATCACTTTCAGTGATCAATATATTTTAGTCAATTTTGAGCATCACGACAAATTTTATCACTATGTTGTAATGCAGCTCAAGAGCTAAAACCATATTACAGAATGTTTTTTGAAAATCTGAGTGTTGAGATATGGACTTTTGGAAAAAATCAATTTCTTGAAAAAATCCGAAAAATTGGTAAAACTTGGATTTTTGTCATTTTTTCAAGAAATTGTTTCTCAATCTCAATTCTCAGATTTTTAAAACCATTCTATAATATGGGTATTGTAGCTCTTCAGCTGTGCTACAACATGATGATAAAATAGACAAAAGTCAATGAAAATTTTTATCACTGAAAGTGATGAAAATCGCTGGTCAACTTCTCAAAATGATCTGACAAGTGTTTGGAGCTAAATGGTGATTTATCCAAAATAGTCATGCTAAACGGTGATTTTATCCAAAATAATCAGGCTAAATTGAATATGCAATTTGAAAGAGGAGATGTAGGGCTATAAAATGGTGTTAGAGAAAAGAGATATGGTCCAAACATTGATAAAATATAAGGCTTTGAAAATCAGTCGGTAAATTTTTGGACACCAGTTATTATATACACGAAAATTCTTATCAAATACGACGCCGATCTGCGTTTAAATAATTTAAAAAAACGGTCTGTAAAAACATTTATGACCATTTAAAAGTCTGCACGTTTCTCGGATCACCCTGTAGGTTTCTCCAACTGCTTTACAGGCCAAGCATTTTCAAAAATATTCAATTTATTAATAATGGCCTAGTATTGTTTCGGCTAGGGTGGGTGATGGCCATATGGCGTAATATGGCTGAGCCCTTTCAAAATGGCCGGCTATTTCCCAATCCTAATTTCTACCATGTTTTGAGCATTTACTGACCCTCGCCCTAATTTACTTATTGAATCACTGTCATGAATAAAGTCATTTTTCCAGTTTCTCTGCCGATATATCAAAAAATTCCGTTTGAGAGTGTCGTCTCTCGAAAATTTTGCCATTCTTGGATTTGATTCTCAACTGTCAACACTTAAATGAGTCACAGAGATATAAGAAATAGAAATTTCAAATTTGGTTTTGAACAAAAATCTTGGGCTTATAGTGTAAATTTAAAGGTGGTGCTTTTACGGCTACCTTTTGACATCGACCATTTTTACTTTTTTTTCCATATACCGTATTTCTATAATTGCTCACCCGGGTGAGTTATTTTTCAACCCCTAGAAAATCGAAAAATATTGATATCGATCTCAATATTATCTCTACCCCGCCAAAATCTAAAAAGCGAAATCGGTAAAACTCGTAGGAGTTAATAAAATGCAATGAACAGCGATGTCAAATATTGACGCTACTGGAATATACCCAACCAAATCAAATTATTTTCAAAACGTCCCTAAAAACCACCTAAATGTTTTCGAAAAGAACTACAAAAGTCAATTGTAGTACATCACAACTTTAAGATAATGCATTTTTAAGCCTTTGAGGTGATATTGGGGCGTTATGTGGTCTTCAGCGCCGGCGCTAGCGCCGGCGGCGAAAAACATGAAACGTGTCGACGCCGGCGCTTCGAAAAATGGAAAAAGTATATAGTTTTAGAAGTCAACAGAAGGATAGAAATCTATTCCAGTACTATGCAAATGATATCAGTTGTGAAAAAACATCATTTTAATATGAATTTTATCATGTTTAAAAACACAATTCAAATTTTACCCTTATTTTACATAAGCCGGCGCCGGCGCTGCACCAGCGCTGGCGCACCGCCGGCAAAAAAAGACATCTGATGAGCGCTATCACCGGCGGCAAAAATTTTATTGGCCGGCGCTCCAGCCGGCGCCGGCGGTGTGAATGAAAAAGCGCTGGCGCTTTTTTTATTTTTGGCGAGCTTGCAAGTATGCTCTGAACTCAGTTATAGGTCTTCAAAGTTGAGAAGGTGTGCTAGTTTTTCTCTATTGACTGATTGGTCAAATTCTAATTAAAAACAATTTTTGAGAAATCACATAAATTTCGCACTAAAACCCAAGTCTGAAGCTCAACTTGGTTTTTAGTGAGAATTTCCTCTTGATTTCCTCAAAAATTATTTTAATAAGGGTGTTTGACCACTCAATCGATAGAAAAATCTCAGCTACGAAACGGTGCAAAAACATTTGTGAAAATAAAACAAAATATATGAAAAAAGTAAAAATAGTCGACGTCAAAAGGTAGCCGTAAAAGTTAACCACGCCTTTAAAAAAAGTTTGCAATCCATGCCGGGAGTCGAACCCGGGCCGGGTGGGTGAAAGCCACCAATCCTAACCGTTAGACCACATGGGACACACACTCCTAACTGGAATACGAATAACCTATATCGCTAATAATAAAAATAACTCAGATTAGGTTTTCCAATGTTGTCATAATGTCCAATGTGCGCTTACCTGATTGCAATAGATGGTTCTGTAGGAGGTGTGTTGGATGAACTGGAGGAGTGGTGTCCATTAGTTGTTCTTGGTCCTCAGGAGGTTGGCTCTGACTGGTGGGAGATGACAGTCCACTGGACAAGTCAGTCTCCGAGTCCTTCCCTTCGCTGTTATTGTTGGTGTGTTTGGCGAGTGAAGTTAAGTAGTGGTCGTCGTCGGTGGTGGTCATGGGAGATATGATTTGACCAGGCATGTGCTCTTGCACACCATTCTTCTGATGGAAAAAGCCAAAACCAGAAGTTCATCCACCAGCGTGGTTGGTCTTCCAGTCCCTCCATTGGACTTAACTGGAAGATTAGCCTGCTGCTGTTGCAACTGCATTTTTTGGCGCCGTTGGGCTAGTAAGTCGTTGGCCAATGCTGATGCATCTATACCATGGCTGCAGGTGCTTTGGGTGGCCCTCACCCCCATCCATCCTCGTGCGCTGAAGGATTTGGTTGAGACGCTGTCGACGATTTTCGCGTTCTTGCTCCGCCTGTTCCAGGGCTGCATTGTTCTTGACTGTTGCAGGGACAGTGGACTGCTAGCTGAGTTTAAACTTGGGGAGATACGGTCTCCTGATTCTCCGTTGACTTTGCTCATTTGAATGTCCTAAAAAGACTTTTTTAGTATTTTCCAGGAAAGAAACTTTCTAGCTCAAATGACCTAGTTTTGTTTAAATTTTGCTAATGAATGTGCCGGGAATGAAAGAACTCCTGTGAAAACAATATTTTATGCAATATAGTAGAACTTCTAATGAAAGCCTACGGGCTTTTATTTTTCAACCCCTAAAAATCTGGAAATTGTCTATTTAAAATGCCCTAACTCCGAAATCATAGTTAAAAAAGTATTAGGGACATGGACGTTTATTAAAAGGTGGGCTTTTATTGGAGCATTTCTCCTGCTACTGTACTTAATTTGCTACATGTTCTTTTCCCAAATTTACGCATTTGAAGGGGAGGAGAAGATTGGGTCATTTTAAATTGCGCTAACTTCAAATTATTAGGCGAAAATTTAATTGGGCCAATCTCTTTCACTCGAAAACGTGGCCCAATTAATTAATCATAGGCTAGTTAGAAATGGCCCAACCTTATCCTCCCCCATTGAGTACTTTTTGGCGATGTCAGCGGTGGGTCCTAATTTATGAAAATCGCAAGTTTATCGGTTTTTTCTTCAATTTTCATTGTGTTTTTGAATTTCTATTAGATTTTTGATTTGCGGTTGCAAATTTTTAATTTGGTTGCGACGAAACTAGAGAAATTTGATGCGGTTGCGCGGTTATTGCGGTTTCGACAACCGCACGCTCATCAGCCCTACCCATCATTTCGCCCGCACTAGAAAAAAGATCCGCCAAAGCATGGCCGATTTTACTTTCTAGCTCAGTAGCGCTTCTTCTATCGCTTTTAACCAATTTTTTAACTGTGATCACCATTTCTGCAGAAGCGAGCAAAGAATGACTGAAAATGCAAACATTTTTTTCTTCTATTCTTCTAACTATTTTTAGGCCAGCAACCATCCCAAACCGATGCATCATAACTGATTTATCATCGGACCAACTGTTTTGCGTTAAGCACGGTGAAAAAAGCAACTCCAGAAAAAAACGAGAGAGCAAAATTGGTAGAAAACACACGACCGCACAAAAAATAGTAATAAAACTCAAATTTCAAAAGCTTGGCGTTTTTTTAAGACGTTTAGTGGTTTTGGGACATTTGTCCCTCCAACCTCAAAACGCCCTATGCCTGGGTTGAGTACTAAAAAAATCTCGAGGCTGACTCGAACTTTTTCCAATTTTGGAGGATCAAAAAATCAGAAGAAGTACTGTGAGTGGTCTTGAAAATTTTCAAGACCGCCCAAAATGACTTTTTTATATCATAAAATGCTCATACCAGGGATGAGCTTTGTAATTATTTGCGGGAAATAGTTACAAAATTTTGCATTTGAAAAATAGTTACAGCCTGTAACTATTTTGACCTTTGTAACTATTCTTGTAACCATACCTGCACGGGCGCCGGCTAAAAAATCTTAACAGTCGGGCGCCGGCGCCGGCGCCTGAATGTTAAGATTTCAGCTGTCAAAAAGCAAAACAATGCTTGTTTATAACCGCAACATGATAAATTTTTAATTTCTCATAATTGTTGCTATTCCTAATACAAAAAATTTCTATTTAAAAAGATAAAATGTTAGATTAGTCTTTGTTACATTCTATTATTTTATTTACAAAAATGGCTTGATGCCGGCGCTTGGCGCCGTATTTCCTCTTTTAGGCGTCGGCGCCGGCGCTCGGCGCCAATTTTCTCAGCGTGCAGGTATGCTTGTAACTATTTCTCACCACGAAAGTAATAATTAAAAAAAAAGTTACAGCGTGTAACTATTTTTGTCTTCGCTGTAGTTTCTCGGCACGAAATCAGCAATTAAATTTTTTTTAAATTAAATTTGGTCATTTCGTAAAAATTTCAGGGTAGGCAAAAACCAGATGGCTTAAGACCCAATCCAGAATGGCCAAAAGCCAAAAATAATTTTTTTTTTGGGGGTTTACTAAAGGGGGGCTAAACTTTTTGCGAAAAAGCGATTCAGCGGATCAGAATTCCAGTCAGATGGGCTTAATCGCTCAGAATTGCACGTTATTCCACTTTAAACCACCCTAAACTAAGTTTCTGAGCGATTAAGCCCATCTGACTGGAATTCTGATCCGCTCAGTCGATTTTTCGAAACAAGTTTACCCCCCTTTAGTAAACCCTCAAAAACAATTATTTTGGCTTTTGGCCATTCTGGAGTGGGTCCTAAGCCATCTGGTTTTGCATACCCTGAAATTTTACAAAATTGACCAAATTTAATTAAAAAAAATTTAATTGCTGATTTCGTGCCGGAAAATCTACAGCGAGAACAAAAATAGTTACACGCTGTAACTTTTTTTAAATTATTACTTTCGTGGCGAGAAATAGTTACAAGAATAGTTACAGGCTAAAATGTTTTGCCCCGCCAAATTATTCTTTTACCCCGCCAAATCGTAAAAATGAGTATTTCTCGGTGTTCTTATGTCGTAAAATTTTTTCTTTTGATCATCATGTAGCCTTAAATCTCTAGTTTCTAATAAGCTATCAATTGACTTCTTGTCGTTGGAAAAATTGGAAATACCCGTTTTTATGAAAGAGGAGTTGTTTCATAAAAACGGGTATTTCTCAAACTTTTCTTAAAAACAAGGAGTCAGTTGATAGCTTATCAAAAAATAGAGATTCAGGGCTACATAATGATTAAAAGAAAAAAATTTTACGACTTTAAAACACCGAGAAATACTCATTATTACGATTTGGCGGGGTAAATGAATAATTTGGCGGGTGAAAGTACTTACAGCCAATAGTTACAAAGGTCAAAATAGTTACAGGCTGTAACTATTTTTCAAATGCAAAAATTTGTAACTATTTCCCGCAAATAGTTACAGTCAAACCTCGTTATAGTGCGACCCCCAAAAGTTCGTTCCAGCCTCGGGTCCGACACTTTTTTGAACTCGTTTTTTGAAGATTTTTGTAAGTTCTGTTTTGCAGTCTGGTCACAAATATCGTCAGGATTCTGATTTTACCGATCGTTTTTCTGAAAACTAAAATTTTTTCTTCTAAAAATGCAAAACCTCGATATAGTGCGACCACATTTTGAAAAAGGGTCGCACTATATCGAGGTTTTGCTTTTTTTAAAGAAAAAATTTAGGTTTTAGAAAAACGATCGGCAAAATCGGAATCTTGACGATATTTGGGACCAGATTGTAAAAACAGAACTTACAAAAATCTTCAAAAATCGAGGTAAAAAAGTGTCGGACCCGAGGCTGGAACGAACTTTTGGGGTCGCACTATAACGAGGTTTGACTGTACAACAGCTCATCCCTGGTCATACCAAAGATCAGCACTGTTTTATGGCACATTAAAATTTTAGCTGAGAAAAACTTACAAGTGCCTCTCCAACACCATTTTTAGCTGGACTATCAGTTGTAGGTAGTGCTTGTTGTGGTTTTTCAACAATATTATTAGCAGGTTTATCCTCCTTGAGTTGGGTCACTGGAGTCAAAGTATTCGTGTTGGAAACGTTCATTAGGTGCTCTGGCATCAATTTTTGTGGTTGCACTGGACTATGATCCAATTGGACTAGCTGTTGTTCTTGTCTTTCTTCTACCTGAAAATCACAATTTTAAAAATATTTTTATCGCAGGTGATCGTAAGCTTACTTTATCATCATCGACAACAACAGCCACCTCCAATGCATCTGGGGCATAACTACTGGTGATAGTGGCGTGCACACCATTGTTGGAGCATCAGCTACAAGACTGACAGTGCTACTGCCACTGTTATCTGACTGATAGTTGGAGTCAATGACCTCCCTAATCGCTTGGTCTACTTCTTGTTTTACAAACAGCTCTATTTCTTCTGCTGGGTAGGCGGCGGAGGTTGTTGGTGGGTCTAATACCTCCTGCTCTATAACCACACTACTGTTCTCCTCTTCAACAATATCAGCAGCTGGAGGGGATGGCGTTTCAAGCTTTTCAAGCACAGCTCCACCATTCTCCACCTCTTTTTTGAGCTCCTCGTCCACTCCAATGGTCGGTTTGGTGTCACCTGAAGGTTCTGCTTGAACCGCTTTTCTTGGACGAATCACTGGTTTCTTGACTGGTTCATTAGGAGGGGTAGGGGGAAGCATTTTCGGAGGAGCAGCAGTGGCATTAGTACCACTAAATGATGATAGAATCAGCAAAAAGACTCACATGAAATTTTTTTAAAGCATACCTCTTCGGCAATTCTTGGGTGCCCTGATTGGAGTTGGTGGCTTGGTAACAGCAGCTGGTTTTTTTATTGCTGAAATATTTCAGTTTTTATGGAATTAGTTTTACACAGGGTACGGATGAAAAACATTTTGTTTTAAATTTCCTTTTCCTTTTGAAAAATACGATTCGAACACCTGGTTTTAGGCAATTGATTGACTATTTTAGCAATAATTACTTGTGAAGGACGACTTGTTCTGCTCATACATGGACTGAGTCATAAGATTGGGAGTGGTGCTTCTGGCAGCGGCTGTACCCTTGACCACCCCTACTTTAAGTGGTGTTTTGGCAGCCGCTACTTTGGTTGCAGGGTGGTGGTCAGTGTTGTTGTTATTGTTAAGTGTGCCAAACACACTTCTAGTCATGGCTGTGGATGGCGGATACTTCTTCTGGGTCAAAGAAACAGGCACGATTCGTGAAAAAGTTCTGACCGGAGTGCTGGACCGAGGGGCCAACCGTTCCATGGAAGTGTGTTGATTGGTAGGTGCTGCAGACAACCGATTGCTGTTGCAGGCCTTCTGGTCGTTGGTCAGTTTCTCTAGATAGCTGAGTTCCCGAGGAGTACTACTCCCAAATACATACACTGGCTTCTTCTGGCTTTGATTGGTACGAGAGGCAGAGATGTGCGCTTTTTGAAGAATTCCTGCAATTGTACAGTGTTCAACCACTGCTTTTCAGACAAAGTGCTGGAAATGTCCAGAACACTCACTGCTTTTTTTGCCTTCTCCAATTCCAATTGAGCACATCTCCGGTCCAGTACTTTCTTCTGTTTTTGCAACTCCTTTTCTTGGCGTTGACGGCTTTTTCTTTTAACTCAGCTTCTTTTTGCTGGGTTGCTCTTGAAATCCTCTCTTTGTGTTCACGGATTTTGGCTTCTCTCCTGTAATTAACGATGTAAATATTTTAATGCAAGCAAAATTTGTGTCAACCTGGCTTTGAGCTCTTTTCCACGGCTTCGCGCCTTTTGGCAACTTCAATGCCTTTGTCCCTGCCAATGTAAAGGCTTCTAGTGAAGCTATCATCGGCCATCACCAATATGGAATCTACAATTTTTTTTGAGTAATCTACTGGATTCGACAATTTTTATGGCAATATTTCCCCACACAAATCTTCAACCCTCTCTTTACAGAGTCTCAAAATTACAAGGTGACGCTATTTTTTATTTCTCGGCGATGATAGAGAATGATAATGCTGTGATTACAAAAAAAATTTCAGAAATAATAAGATAATCCGTGGTACGCCTTGCATTCAAGAAAATATCTTTTAACGCTCCCATACTCGGATGGCGGTGGAAACAACTCAGAATTTCATGCTTATCATTTTTGGTATATACACCATGGGTGGCTTGATGTCTTCAATACGGCTAAAAATGCTACTTTAAAATTTACACATTTTTGAAAGTTTTGTAACGTGCAAGTTCACTTTTACGAGTCATTTAAGAACTGATTACAGTCAACTCTCGCTATAATATAAACTCGACATAGTATACACCTCGCTATAGTATACACTTCAGAAGTTACACTCTTCTTTTATTTTACTCTTGCTATAATATACACTTGAGAAATAAACGATTTTTTCCTGACAAGAAAAATGACAGACAAATATCTGCTGTTTTTCGCGTCAATTTGCTTGGATGAGGCCTTTTATCAGCAGCGCAAAGAAAAGCAAAGTGAACTAACATATTTCTTCCCGGTTAGTAATTGAATTTTTATCATGGATTTAATAAAGTTCCTTATGATTTGCTGTTACACTCGATATAATATACATATGCGTAGAGTTTGGTTTTTTACTCTCGCTATAATATACACCTACACCGGTCACGAGGGTGTATATTATAGCGAGAGTTGACTGTACCACTAATTTATAGCTCATTAGAAAGAGCATAAAAGGAGTTTTAAAACAACATATCGTTCAAGCATTTAGGCTTTATAAATTTCAGATTTTTAGACAAAAGAAACAATCATGTCATTCTTTTTCAATGTAGTCGACACTTAAATACGCAAAAATACGTGTGGTAAGACCGCTCGTTCGGTAAACTTTATGCAACATTCAACAGAGCGAGGGAAAAAATGGACCAGAAAGTGCTTTAAAGCATTTAAAAATAGGGCTTTTGAAGTGCTGAGCAAAGGTCGCAAAACATCAATTAATCATTCCTAAAAGCATTTTGACCTAAAACTCATCTTTTGCTGAGCAAACTAAAACTTTTCACACTGGATTCGTGTTCAGCATGGTCAATTTGGTCGATTAGCACTACAAAAGTGCTTTTCGAACATAGGACTCACTTTCTAATTCTGAATTCCGCTCGAAACAATAAATACCGTTTTTTCTTCTAATTGCCGCCCCCTTAACTTCAAGTGGTCTGAAAATCCTGATTTCATTTACTGTTCGAGCTATCTAAAAATGCCTGCGAGGGATTTCAAAAATCGCTCTGTCGAATGTGCATAAAGTTCACCGAACGAGCGGTCTTACCACACGTATTTTTGCGTATTTAAGTGTCGACTATATTGAAAAAGATGAAATGATTGTTTCTTTTGTCTAAAAATCTGAAATTTATAAAGCCTAAATTCTTGAACGATATGTTGTTTGAAAACCCTTTATGCTCTTTCTAATGAGCTATAAATTAGTGGTAATCAGTTCTTAAATAACTCGTAAAAGTGAACTTGCACGTTACAAAGTTTCAAAAATGTGTAAATTTTAAAGTGGCGTTTTTACCCGTATTGCAGACATCAAGCCACCCATGGTGTATATACCAAAAATGATAAGCATGGAATTCTGAGTTGTTTCCACCGCCATCCGAGTAGGGAGTGTTAAACAAAGGTCATGGAAGAGGTAATCGAGCATAAGCCGCATGCGGTTTAGCAAGATATATTCATGAAATATAGTTCGTCACCACTATGTGTCCCATGTGGTCTAACGGTTAGGATTGGTGGCTTTCACCACCCGGCCCGGGTTCGACTCCCGGCATGGGATTACCTCCTTTTTAATCTTCATGTAAATTTTAAGGGGGGGGGGACTTTATATACGCATCGTGTATTGTCGAAAGTTCAAGTCCCTCTGGGGGTGCTGTAATTTGGAGTACCGTAAAAACGCCTACGCAAAAACGCCTACAGTAAAAAGGCCTACAGCAAAAACGCCTACGCAAAAAGGCCTTCGCTAAAAGGCCTATAGTAAAAAGGCCTACAACTGTTTCTAAACTAATTTGATGTACAAATGTCCTGAAACGCATTAAAATTGGATGTCTGTGTGACAAAAAGACCTGAAAAGGCCTTAGCCATGTTTCGATTTTAAAAAATTATAACCTTCTGTATATATTCTATTTAAGTTCACGCTTCTATTGAAATTTCCATATTCTTTTCAGCGTTGGCATTCATTTGGGAAAAACTCATTTGGGCACCTCATTTGGGCGCCAATTTCAAAATGTCTAATTCCTAACTCGAAACTGCGGTTTTTCCGATTTTATTAGTGTATTCGTCCCCGGACACGTCAACTCGGGCGGCGTTCAGTTGTCCCTCCTCAAATTGACCCTCGGTCAATCGCTCCTGTGGTAAATGAGAGGATTTTTTTTCATTCAAAAGAAATTTTATTCCGATTTGGTTGGAACGTCACAGTGTTTCAATGGAGGTGGTAAATTCCTCACGGTGAATTCACCGTCCAGTAATTTCCCCTGTGGTAAATTAGCCTTTCCAAAATTGTGAGGTTACATGTTTCAATCCAAGTGACAGCAGACATTATTTTTTCTCAATAACAGTAATACATTAGTATTAAAAACTATGTTAGACGTGCTGTGACATGGCTGGGAATCGAACCCGCGACCAGCTTTCACCGATTTCTGCTACTCGGGCAGTGGTCAGTTAAATCCGCGGCTAATTAGCTCCGTATTTTTTAAACCAATAATATTGCTATATTTTTGGCTAACTATCCTTGTTTTTCAAATGATTTTCTATGAACCAACCTCAGAAAATTGGAATTCCATTCGTTTCAGGACTGAAAAAATGTAGATAATTTTATAGGCGTTTTTACTGTAGGCCTTTTTACTGTAGGCCTTTTTGCGTAGGCGTTTTTGTGTAGGCGTTTTTGCGTAGGCCTTTTTACTGTAGGCGTTTTTGCGTAGGCGTTTTTACTGGACACCTGTAATTTACATTTTAGTAAGTTTACTGACTATTAGGGTCAAAATCATAGAGCAGTCGATTGCAACCATTTTGAGCACTGCTTTGCAGGTGGTCCGTCCGTCACACTTTTTATAAAATTATTGTTTTACAACCCAATTTTTGGCCATTTTTAGCAATTTTTTGTCTGATATCTTTCCGGAACCTTAAGTTCAACATCTAGCTATCTTTTAAGCACAAAAACGTATTCTTGAAGTTGCTTCTAAAAAAAATTCTTGCCCTCCAAATCGGTGATGGTTGTTTTTGGCCTGGATTTAAGGTGAACTTATTGTTTACAACCAATTTTTAGCCAGTTTTTGCAATTATATGTCTAATATCTTTCTTGAACCTTCAAGTACAACATCTTGACTTCCTTTCAAGCACAACACGTATTATTGAAATTGCTTTTAAAAAATTTTTCCTTGCCCTCCAAATTGGTGATGGTGGATTTAGCCTGGATTTAAGGTGAATTTTTGTGTTCAAGCCCACTTTTCTAGCAGGTAGGGTGGGTAAATGGCCAGTAAGGGTGGGTAGATAGGATAGTTAAGTGTTCAGGTGAAATCTCTACAATCAATTTTTGGGCGCTAGTAGCGAATACCCCCCCCCAAGCATCCGACCTTTAAAAATTGCTGTAACTACCTTTGCAAACAACAAGTTTAGGCTTAGCCCTTAGGCTTGGGGTAGGCCAGCGTACGGAAGTTGTGACTAATGAAGAGTTTGCGCACATTTTCCGGGGTCTGGGACATATATTTGGGTACTTTTTACCAAAGTAAAAAAGTGAAAATCGTGGGGGGGGGGGTATTCGCTATTAGCGTCAATTTTTTATATAACGTACACCGTGGAGACCAGGTCAGGTGTACGTTACGTGTAGGGTAGTCGAGAATAGGTGAGCTAGGTGAGGCTAGGTGAGGTTAGGCGAGAGTATGCGAGGTAGGCGAAGAAAGGCGAGGATAGGCAAGAGTAGGCGAGGATAGGCGACGGTAGGCGAGGGTAAACGAGGATAGGCGAGGGTAGGCAAGGAAGAGTAGGTGGGTTAACAGATAGGGTGGATGTTCTACCCGAACAACAGAGTCAGTATCCGAAACACTAATGTTCCCGAACGACATAGGCGCCGATGGGCGCCTGCAGACCCTAGTGAATAAATATTTTCCGTCCATAATGATAGTATTTCCTTCACTTTTCACTAAATCGACGTCCTTTTGATTTTTCTCATTTTTCACCCCTTCTTTCTAAAATTCCACTCCTTTTGCCTAATTTTCGACCACTTGGTCTATGGTCTATACGAAGTTTACATCCAGGATCGACTAATGAAGGTGTCATAGCCCTCTAATGGCTTTCTCAAACCAGTAAAACTAACACTAAAATCGTATTCAGTAACCAAAACTACCCTTAGGACTGATAAAAAAAGTATAATACAGCAAGAAAAAAATTAGAGGGCATTTTTCAGTAATTGGGGGGGGGGCAAAGTACGTATTTTTGGGGTGAAACACGACTCGGTACACATTATGACTCGGTACTCGGTACCATGACTCGGTAAAAACACGACTTGGTACCAAGACTCGGTACACTTTTTTCCCAAATTATTTTCCTATCGATTACGCGAATGCTAGAATGGGATTCGTGCCTTCTGCTACTTCGCAACCAAATCAGAGATGGAGATTTGTCGTTAGAACCCAAGGAAAAAGCCGAACTGATGATCCAGCATTATGAGTGAGTCACTTTGTATCTTTGCACGCCATATTGTACCATTTCAGGAATACTTGGCTGTCAAAAAAGAATCTTCTGCTTGTTTAGACACGTCGGTCCGAGGACAACTAATCATGCTGAGAGCTACCACAGCAAGCAGCGACTACATTTTTCGTTTAATTCTAAGCTTGGTCATTGGGTGGTGCCATTTCGGAAAGTAAGATTCATTCTTTGCATACACGGTTTCTGAATTGCATTCAGCTTACTCACACAGAAGAACTTGATGCAGTGGATGTCTACCAAGGTGACCAGCCCCAAGAAGACAGAGAACCGACTATGGTGAGATTACATAGATTCTGGTCCAAGAAAAGGTTTATTTTTGAACGTCAGTAATTTATTAGTGCTTTTTAAATTTAGGACAAGATCTTGCAGTTTCTTTCAAGCCACGATGGCATCAACCGGAGAGGGCAATACAACGAGAAAATGTGCAAGTACCCAACAAGAGTAGGACGACTGATGGGAATTAGCATTGCCGATTTTCAAGAGGTGCTCCAGGAGGATGACGATCAATTAAATGTGGCTCAAGAAAGGATAGAACCAGCTCCAATTCGAAATCCCGATGTAATTAACTTGTTTTGATGGAATGTTTATGTACAAATTATTGTTGTTATGTTAGGTAAATTCGTTGTTTTGTCAGTACAAAAATCTTTGTGACACTGTCGACCTCTAGTTTACTTCGAAAGTGCAGCAATTTTGAAAAGTGTACCGAGTCGTGGTACCGAGTCATAGCTTGTACCGAGTCGTAGGGCAGTCATTTTTGGTGGGTGAAACGTGTGACTTGTGGAAAAAAGTCAGAAATTTCAATGAAGCCAGTCAAACAAAACCCGGAAAACGACCGATTTTCTGAAATTCAGCCTATTTTAGCTTGAATACAACTCCAGTAGGTGTGAAAGCCTGTGCCGATGATTTTGTCGGATAGCCAAGAGTGTGAGAATCATTTTGACTAGGCTTCGCAGTTTGGGGTCCGGGCGGGAAACGGGAATGGCAATTTGAAAAAAAATTGCTCCTGCGGGAAACGAGAATGAGAATTCCAAAATTTCGGGAATCCCGACGGGAAACGGGAATTTGTAAAATAAGAGAGAAAATCCAAATTCTGTGATTTTTTCTTCAAACAAATCAAAACAAACAAATCAATAAAGGCCTACTCAGACTTACCGAAGTCACGCTTGACTCCGGAGTCAAATGGTCTGACTCCGGAGTCAAAATCGGTGACTCCGGAGTCAAATCGATGACTTTGGAGTCAGATAGATGATTCCGGAGTCAGCATGAGTTCCGAATTCAACCGAGTTTTGTCATGCAAAAGTACTGTAATCATTTGTTTTGCATTTTTTTCATATTGTTTTCGGTGGGATCCTATTTTTCGCTGCAAGACGATGACAAAATATACTGTGACAGATGTCAGTATGAAAAGTTGTAGTATGTAGAGAGTGATCTTTAATTTTAAAAATCTTCACCGAACAAACAAGTGGTACGGTCTTGGTTTCAGAAATGAAAAAAGCTCGTTCTCACAGTAAGTAGATTCCTAAATTCTCAGCCGTTATTCTGTTGAAGAAGACGTTTTACCAGAAATGACAAAAGAAATGACAAGCAAAATTGCTTAGTAGCAAACTTCTTTTGTTTTGACATTAAATAAATTTGAATTTGGATTTCGGGAAAATTTCGGAATTTTCGAAAAGTGAACGGGCGGGAAACGGGATTTAGAACTTTGAGCCGGCGGGAAACGGGAACGGGAAAGTGATTACTTTCGGGATTCTCAAACCGGGATTCCCGTCCCGCTGCCAAGCCTAATTTCGACACTAAAGTTGTAAATAAAGGAAAAAAAATAAAGTTTATAGCCAGTGGTAGTGGAACGCCCCGTCTAATTACCTTCAAAAATTGTACAATATGCATAGAAAAGACCACAATACTACAAAGTTAAGAAACTAAACAAGACAAATCTAGTATTTTAACATAAACTTTATTGGCGACAAGCAAACAAATTATAAGTGGTCAACACAAAACAATGGAAGACTTGTAGTTCTTATTTAGCGCTTTCTTTTGACTTTCTCCTGGCGCTTCTTAACTTTTTGGGCACCTTGGTTGTTCTTTCTCACGCTTATCGCTTTTCACTACATCTTTACGATTCTTCTTGGCATTCGGCGACTCTCCACGGATTCGTTTGTAGATCTGGTGACGAGTTTTCCTCTCAATCTTTGCATCCTTGTTGTGACATTTTCAGCAACTTCTTCATCAATATCTGAAGAGGAGGAAGAAGATCCACCAGACAAAGACTCATCTTCACCCGATTCGGATTCAGCGCTAGATTCCGTATTACTTTCTCCTTCCGAATCCATGAACTTCACTTTTTTATCTGAAATGAATAAATATTCAAATATTTTTCTTTCCATGTACACTAAGAGTTCACCTGCAACCCCAGCATGCTTATCCTCCATAATTTTGCCAATAACCTTCTGGAAGGGATTATTGATCTCAATTCCCTGCCTCTCCATTTCATCGTCTCGCTCGAAAGTCTCAATGTGGTCAAGCTTATGAGGTATGAAAGCACTCATGAAAAGCCCGTCATCCGGCAACGCGTTATGAGTTCGCTCATTCAGCAAAATTTTTTCCATTTGTTCATCAGTTTCCACAGCCGGATCAACAATCACCTAAAAGAGATTTAAAAGGCGCAAGATAATGAAAGACTTTAAACCTCAAATAACTGGCGATGGCCAGAACAGCTGCACCATGATCCTTAAAGAATCGAGTAACCTGAATATTTCTCATGTAAAATTCATATTATACCAGATATTTTACGTATAAATACACTCACATTGGTAACATCAGATCTGAGAAACTCCAACGAATGAGGGTGGTCTAAAAGACATATTGATTTAAAATTTCAGAAGAGAAAACTTAATACCATGCTCCACAGACTGAGAGACGTCAATGATGACTAGTTTTTGATTCAAAACAAGAATGTTGTACTCGGAAAGATCTGAATAAGAAAGGTAAATGAGAAAAGCGCTAAGAAGGCGAATAAATTTTTGCCTGCATGCACGAGTTTACACTTTCGATACAATTCGCGCATGATACGCACACAATCGCAATAGAGTCTGTCTGCCAATTGCATATCCAAGTCGGCATTCTTGAGAAGAGGCGCTGACCATCCATTTTCTCCAATAAATTCCATCACGAGAACGTGGCTCTTAACCATTAATATAGCAAGGATCTCTTCACGATCCCTAAACTACCTTCAGAAGGACTGGCTTTGGCACAGGAAGACCGGCTAGGAGCATTCTCTGCAGATTTCTGATCTCCTTCTCAGCCCAAGTAGCCACCATTTTTCTAGGGTTGTGTCTACAGTAGCCTAAGAATCGAAACCAAGAGATCATTTTGAAAAAACGTTAGCGAAGGAAGACTCCTCACCATTCCGGTATCTGCAATAATTAAGGTGTGTGAAGGAAAACTCGTAAAAATGGAAAGCACCTGAATTCGCCTGTCACATACCGATCCCTGTCTTTGAATGTCAATATGCTTGTTTTGTAAATCTGCAAAGTAAACACTATCAAGGAGCAGATTCGGCGAGTTGCAATACCTTAACCGCCAAGCTTTTCCCGTCCTTGGTGATGGCATGGTACACATTTGCTTCTTTCCCAGTGCTAATACATCCTTCCAAGTTTTCGAAAACACCTCGCTGAATCATTTTGAACAAATCATGCGCGTGCGTGGGTCGAGAACTTGCTCCACTGTGGCTCTGTCCTGCCTAGAAAAAAATATTTGTCCAATTATCCACAAAAAGCTAAAAAGTCCACCTGTCACGATTCTTGTTGTGCCGCTTATCATTGCCTGCCCCATCCAAATGCTGCTGAATGAAAGCCTCACCACTGCGCAATTGCTGACTACGAAGGCCGGCATTGTTAGGATTCAGAGTCTGCTTGTTTGGCTAAACAAAGAAACAATAAAACGATGAAGAAAACATTCTTGACGGAATGACCTGCTGACTGTTTGTTCTGGCAGCATTGAGCTTCTTGGTGAAATCTGAAAAAAGATGAGTAGTTAAATAAATGCAGCAAAATAAAAATTAACCTCCATCATAATCCTCATAGTCATCCAAAATATCTTCGAAATCACTGGCACTGTCTTCGTCCACCTGCCATTCTTCTTCGCCACCGCTTGAGGCAATAGCTTGCATGTTCTCGATAAGCTCTCTAAAATGAATTTATACAGGAGAGTTTCGAAACATCAATAAAAAAACACGAAAAAATCGATTTTTAAAACAAGCATTGACGGCATTTTTTCTGCCTAGCAGCTTTTCATGCCAGCAAGAAAAGGAAGTTAGTCCAATTAACAAAAAGCAAAAAAAAACGAGAATAAACTCGCATTAATTCTTTCACTTTACTAGTTTAATCAGCCATAAAAATTGTAGAAAATTTCCTCTTTACATCAAAGAATAATAGACACATCGCAACAGGACTCAGGAGATCTTAAAAAGTTTGTATGCAAACAAATATTATCTCGAAAATGTGGTCACCGAGCACAATTGCGCACAATAGATAAAATTGAAAAAAAAAACTAAAACAAAGTACCGTATTTCCTCTAATAAACGCGCCGGCGCGTTTATATCTTGGGTCCCTAAAAATTTGAGGTCGATCTCGATATTTTCGGGCAAAATCCAGAAAACAGCACCGGCAGAGCTCGCGGGAGTTAAAGGGGGGGGGGTGCAAATCATAATGCGAATATTTTGATCTCTAAGATTCGATTCCCAGATGGATGCATAACCATTTTTTTACTCTACATTTTAGTAAGTTTACTGACTTCTAGGGCCGAAAACTACCGAGCGTTCGATTGCGTTCATTTCCAGCACTGATTAACCGTCAGCAACTGCCCTAATTTGCGATTCCAAGCGAATGACCATCAGAACAAAGGGAAATCGGTCCTAATGATGCGTACTTAGTTTTATCCGCCTGAACCTTTACCGATTTGGTTTTTTTCTCGACGCGTTTAGTGACTTTCTAGAGTCAGAATTCCATAGAGAGGCTGATAAAAAAATCCATAGCAAAATCTCTGCAGAAAAATCAGGTGGCTAGAGAAGGTTAGACGAGGGAACTAATGAGTACTTTTGAGGGGTAGGATTTCGGTATTTGATGGGAAGTAATATTTCTTGCAACTTTAATTTGCATAATAATTTACAACCATATACTGAAAATGACGACAAGAAGCGGAGCTACATTTACAGTATAAGGTTGTAAACGATCACGTGAACTAGTGTTTCAAAAAATGTCACTTCCAAAATAATACCAAAAGTTCTGGGATAGTCCAAGGTAGAATGGCATGGAAGTGGACATGGTTGAATGTTTTTTGAGCCTTAGCTCTAACATTATACCAACTTTTTCTCTGTTTAATAGCTCCAATGAAAGCCTAGAATCTTGGCTTCATTTTGTTATATGAAACGCGTGACTTGTAGAAAAAAGTCAGAAAGTATAAATCAAACCAGTCACAGAAAAAGCCCCCAAACGATTTTTGGTAAATTTAGCAGGTCTTAGCCTGTAAATCAAATCCAGGAATTTCGAAATCATGATCTGATGATTTTGTCGTATAGCCAAAAGTGCGTTAATTAGAGGAAACACGGTAATTCAAAAAAGCGTTATTTTAATTTTCTATCTAGTATGCAAGCTTTATTTCCAGTCCACATTTCATGTTTTTGAGTTTTTAGGAGTGTTTGTGTGTGTGTGTTTTTTGCCAATTTTTTATAGACTGGGGTGGTAGTAACAGTCAAAATATCCGCGGATGAAATCCGTAGTAACAATCAAATATCCGCGGATATTTATCCGTATCCGCGGATACTATCCTTCAGAGGTGGGCAAAGATCAGATCAGTTCAGATCAGATCAGTTCAGATCAGATCAGATCAGATCAGTTCAGATCAGATCAGATCAGATCGCCGAAGATCAGATCAGATCAGATCAGATCAAGATCAGATCAGATCAGATCGGCATAATATTTTTTTTCTTTAATTTTGTCAAATTTGACACTTTAAGTCAAAATTTAGCGGTGAAACGTATTTTACACATAGTTGGGAAAAGATCAGATCAATTTAGATCAGATCAGTTCAGATCAGTTCAGATCGGGTCAGATCGGGTCAGATCGGGTCAGATCAGTTCAGATCGGTTGTTGATTACTGTGCAGAATTTCCCGGTGAACACGATGGCGGGGCTCCTTTTTGCTACAATCATTGATGAAGTAGGTGTAAAAGGGTCCGGGAGGTAACACATTGTGCAGGGTCAAAGTCCAGCTGGGTACCCACAGGTTTTCAATTAATGCGCCATGATGGTAATACTACACCCACGCTCATAATATACCAAAATGACCGCCAGGAATTTAGCTTTTTGAAAATACTAACCATTGACTCTTTCGATTTGAAGGTTTAAGATAAATCACCACTTGTTTATTGGAGTAGCGATTTTCAAAACGCTCCATTCTTACTTTCTACAATCAAAAAACTTTGTGCAGAGATAAAATATAGCTGAATAATCAAAACAAAAACAAAGAGCAGAATGTCACTGTCATTTTGGCTTTGAATGCAACTATAGTTCATTGTCAAGTTATGACAAAATGTGCAAAATGAATATATAAGTTGTGACACAAATTTTTTATAACTTTTTTTCCGCTGGGAAAACTTTTGATTCTGACACTGCATTCGTGTTCAGCGTGGTCGATTTGCTTATAAAACTTCTTTCAAAATTTCAGAGTCCCCGTCAAATTTTGATTTCCGCTCAAGACAATAAAGATTGAAATTTTAAATTCAAATGTTAATTATCTTGAACGAAATTCAAAATTTGACAGTGACTCTGAAATTTCAAAAGAAGCTTTACTTTATGAAGACCATGCTGAACACGAATCCAGTGTCCGAATGAAAAGTTTTTCCAGCCGAAAAAAATCTACCGACAAAAGTTGTAATTAAATATATAGTTAAAAACACAATAAACCTTTCTTTTTGACTGTAAAATACGTTTCGCCGTAAAATTTTGACTCAAAGTGTGAAATTTGACAAAATTAAAGAAAAAAATGTAAGCCGATCTCAGCCGATCTGACCCGATCTGACCCGATCTGACCCGGTCTGACCCGATCTGACCCGATCTG
Organism: Ditylenchus dipsaci; assembly: GCA_004194705.1. NCBI lineage: Eukaryota > Metazoa > Nematoda > Chromadorea > Rhabditida > Anguinidae > Ditylenchus > Ditylenchus dipsaci. The sequence goes on from SADC01000046.1 coordinate 82,902, forward strand.
AACTGATCTGATCTAAATAGATCTGATCTTCTTTCAACTTTGTATAAAATACGTTTCGCCGTAAAATTTTGACTTAGAGTGTGAAATTTGACTAAATCAAAGAAAAAAATATTATGCCGATCTGATCTGATCTGATCTTGATCTGATCTGATCTGATCTTCGGCGATCTGATCTGATCTGAACTGATCTGATCTGATCTGAACTGATCTGATCTGATCTTTGCCCACCTCTGCTATCCTTAGCCTGGTCGGGAGCAGGATGAATCTGCGGATAAAAATATTTTCTTATGTATTTTAAAATCGATTATTATCAGGGCTTCGAATGAAAATTTAAAAAAAAGGACATTTTGACTGTTTTTGAAGTCAAAGGGTCATTTTATCCAGTGCTTGTTGCATTTTGAAGCGAAAAAAAAAGATTTTGACTAAATTTTTAAAAATAAAAAAAGATTTGGGGTGCCAAAAAAGGACAAATCTTTTTAAAAAGCACGATTCGAAGCCCTGATTATTATGCAAAAACGCATGAATACGTTGAATAGGTGCACTATATTACTAAAAAAGAAGTTTTGTTTAAAAGGCAGTCTTTTAGTCGTTTTTTTCCTGCACTAAATTTTTTCTTCAAAAAGTATTCAATTTTTTTTTATCGTTTTAGCACAGAGAAAATGCTTAGCATTCATTAAACAGGATTCCGAAATAAAAAAAACCTATCTGGGGAAAATTATACTCTGGTTTTAATATAAAACTTTGAAAAAGAGCTTCTGCGGTTTCTAAGCGTACAAATTTTCTATCCACGGATTTTATCCGTTGATTGTTACTACCACCCCTAAAGCTAGCGACGGAACTAGTCGAATGCTTTTTTGGATTTGGTTTCGAGATGTTTGTTTGGTTTTTTAGATTCGTTTTTAAAGTTGTGGTTTTTTGTATTGAGTCGTGTCAAAGTTCGCAGCGTTTTTTTTAAAAAGTTTTTACAGCGTTTTTAAGCGTTTTTACAATAAATTTTTCATAAATTTTTCAGAAGTTTACCACTCATTTTGTAGCCAAGATTTTCAGCTACAAAATGAGTGCTAAACTTCTAAAAAATTGATGAAAAATTTATTGTAAAAACGCAATGCCATAAAATGGTTTTTTAAAAAACGCTCCGAACTTTTGACACGACCTAATATTTGAGGGAGGAAATCTTAAAAGACGGTCCTCTTGCAGCTATTATGTCCCTGGTACATTCTAGTACTTCGTTCTACAGATTGTCTCAAAAGTATGGGATAATTTTTGAAAAAGTTAGTTTTTGGTGGATTTACTACACGGGAATCCAAGTTATATGCATGATCACTTTCAAATTTAACCTCCAACTCTAACTCGAGGTACATGAACACCCTCGAGTTAGAGGTAGAGTTCGAGTTAGAGCTAGGATCAGAGGTGTTCACGTAACCAAAATCTCGAACTCTAACTCTAACTCGAGGTACATGAACACCCTCGTGTTAGAGTTAGAGCTCGGATCACAGGTGTTCATGTACCCAAAAACCTGAACTCTAGCTCTAACTCTAACAACATGAACAAGCCACAAGGGACTATCAGGTACCATTTTTCATGCTGGTTCTGAATCTGGACGTTGCTTTACAACTAAACGGCCAGAGTACAAAAATTTTCCATACTTTCAGTTAAAATGTAAATTTTTCAAAACGGCCTTTTTGATTCTTTTGATTATTTACACATGATATTTTTTGAATGTAGGCAAACGACATACTATTAGAAAGCCCAGACAAAGGGCTTTCTTATGAGCCCAAAAGAAAATGTTGAGCTAAATGAATTCATTGCTCACCAGCCTGAAGAAAAAACCATCCATTTTGCAAAAAGGCGCTGTGAAAATTAGTCTTTTTATGGGCACTGTACTCTAGCGACGAGGTCGAATTTTGCGATAATCGTGCTCAGCATATTCTAAAACCCGCAGATAGCCCAAAGTTGTAGACGGTAGTCCTCGTGTTAAACCAAAAACATCATCTTGTCCATTCTGAGTCAGGAGTTCCAAAAGTTACGCACGGGAGTCGGAGTGTCAAAGTCAACTTATCTCGCACATGATATCTGCTTATTATTCATACTTGAATTTTTATTATTAATCAGTCAGCACCATGTTTAACACAAATTTGTATTTGTTTTTAGTAATAGTGCGAGTTGCGAGCTGGAACATCACATATATAGGAGTGCACTGGAATAGAAGACAGGGCCGAAAAAACAATTCTAAAATCAATTCTTAGTTATTTCTTCATATACAAACAAGTTACCCTAATGAATCGGACAGACTAGTTATTGACAGACTGAACTCTCTGACATGTGGAAGAGCTTCTTTGTGCACCAGGTTGAAAGTGTTGACGTAGCTGGCTCCACCAAACAATCCTTCTACCAAGATCAACGAAAAACTGAAGCAAATAGAATTTTTTAAGAAAAATACAGATAAAATTTCGCTCGTAGTGTGACCCACATCAAGGCAATATGTGGAATATAGTTGTAGATGGAGTCAAAGAAAAACACCAAGGCATTGACCATCTGTAACTAGTCGGAATTAATTTAGCTGGAAGTGTGTGCATGCAAGTACCTGGAGCACCGGTAAAATGTACAAAGCCCATGAAGGCAACTCAATCAGGTTGACAGAAGAGCGTGAAATGAAGACGCCCACTTGGTAGAGCACTCAACAAAAAATAATGTCACATTTAGATTTTTTAAAGATATTAATGGTATTACCTTGATACCACCTGTATTGACTAGCTTTGGAAAGTGAAAAACCGTGGGAACAATCGAACTAAATCTAGATAAATTACACAACGATAGCTAATTTTGGTGGGACTTACGTAAATAGTTTCCACCTAGAAATACTGATGTAAGGGCTACTGTAACAGTCCAACGTCTCTATATATTTTGAAAGATAATTTTATACGAGGTACGGCAATAAATCCACTTGATTTTAGGTGGCCACAACTTCCGATCTCTAAATTATGTTTTCACAGATCGGCTTTTTTCAAGCCTCTCTAATGTCAAAAAGCAAATTCAGATACGGAATCTGAAGCACTGGAAAAACCAAAAACTCGTCAAATTATATACCAAATAAATTTGGGCACAAGATAATTCGACATGGTTTCGGGTGAAAAAATGCTCATTTGAAATTAGTTGAATTTTTCGCCTCACACCGTGCTTTTTCGATATTCTGCAAAATTTGCTTCCGGATGTTTTGACATATTTTGTGGGTAATTTGATTAGAGACTTACGATGCCTTGATTAATCAAGTATTCGGCATAGTAGACCAGGGAAAGGGGATCATGTAGCGCAAAAGGGCTAAACATTTGCATAATTGTAAATTTGAGACTAAATAAATTATAGTGCTTTACTGCAATAATACGAAGTTTGGCAGCAAATGATAGGGTTTCAGGTTGAGCTATTTTTCTGTTTTCATCTTCTAAATGAGCTTTCTTGGATATTGTGCTGTTGTTCATTGAGTCGATACATTCTGGGATATGTTTGTTGTGGACATTAAGCGGTTTAGGCACTAGCCAAGTGTCTACTTGCAGCAACTTCATGGTGTGCACTGTGGGCGACCGAGTAAGCACAAACCAGTACCTGAATATGCATAATTTTAGGTGTATTTGGACTAGAATAGTTCAGCCAATTTTTGGCCGGTTTTTAGTTGACCTCTTTTTTGACATACCCAGTCTTCATTTTTTTTGGTTCCTTCCAAATTTTCAGTTTATGGTTTTTGGATTTTTCGTAGTGAATAACAATAAAACCTACGAAATAAGGCCACCATGGGGACCGGAAAAAGATGGTTCGTACTCATTTGGGCGCCCTCGTTTGGGAGCCCTCATTTGGGCGCCATTATTATATAGTGATTTTCAACCTCAACCGTGATTTTCAACCTCCAACCTCAGTGGTCCAGATCCACTTTCAATGGTCCACTTTCAATCCCAAATCTAGGGTTGGGTACCACCTGGACAGGTTGATATCCAGGTAATTTCAGAGTAGGGGTTTATTCACCCAAATGACCTGAAAGGTCAAACGTTCGTCTTTTTATATCTAAAATCACGGTAAAAACTAAAGTGTGCACCCAGGTGGATTTGAACCAGCAATCTCGGCGGTGGATGTCCAAGTGGTCGTCTACTTGGATCAAAATTTTTTAAAGGCTTTTTAGGGTTCCGAAGCGATTTTTCTGCACTAATTCGAGCATGCTGAAGATGGTTTGACAATGGTAAAATCAAGTTTTATCGAGAAATTTTTGAGTTATTGCTAATTCTTGATTTATCAAAATCAATTGTTAGCAATAACTCGAAAATTTCTCGATAAAACGTGATTTTACCATTGTCAAACCATCTTCAGCATGCTTGAATTAGTGCAGAAAAATCGCTTCGGAACCCGAAAAAGCCTTTAAAAAAATTTGATCCAAGTGGACGACCACTTGGTTTACGACCACTTGGTCTAAATTGGGGTGGGGTTGCTGCGAAGCTTCATATACACGTCACCGATGTTGCTGGTTCGAGTCCATCTGAGTGTAAACTTTATTTTTCACCTCCATTTTAACTAGCTAAATGAGTTCTAAGTATATGGTCGCAAGTTGAGTCGTTAATCGTTCATGATTTTAGTAATAAAGTAACACTTCACACCGAGGATCGGGGAGAGGGAGCATATGACACCGGTGTCAAAATTATTTAGATAGATACTCTTTTAAGTCACGTATCTACCTCGGCACGGGCTTTTTTTAGTAAAGTTGATCTTTGGGTATTTTTAAACCATGTTCAACGCTTGGTTTTTGGGTACGATACAATGGTTTTTAATTTTTTTTGACAAAATCTAAAATTTTTGGATTGTGGAGCTGGATTCTCTTTTTAGGCAGGTACTCGATGGTTTACATGCTAGCTCGGAAGTTAACATAGCCTTTTCAGACTATTTAAATAATTTTAAAATCCTTATATAGTAACGGCGCCCAAATGAGAGCGCCCAAACGAGGGCGCCCAAATGAGTTTCGCCCAAATGAGTGTGTACGAAAAAGATGGCCTTAAATCGAGGTGGTCTTGCAGTCAAACCTACATTTTGGGGATCGGGCGAAGGTGGCCTTTTAGGTGAAGGTGGCCTTTTGGCTTTTTGTTGGAGTTTGACTGTAACCGAAATTTTGCTGTACCTAGTTTTTGATTCCGATTTTTTCGCAATTCACATACCGGCTCATTTCTTGACAATTTATTTCTCGATCTATATCACCAAACGGCAACCGAAACAATTAAGCAACCGAGAACCGCCCTGATTTTGACAATAAATACACTATTACCACTTACGTAATGCCAAACACAACTGGCACTATCAACATGCTGAGCAAAGCAGTGCTGGGCGTAAGACCAGCTAGCTTTGGCTCTGTCAGCACCTCAAATTAGTAGACCTTAAAAAAATTAACGAAAAAATTAATGATACAGCGTAAGCCATGGCGCCGATGATTCCGGCTCCTAAAATAGATTTAATTTCTTTGTTAATGTAAAGGGTCCTAAGTGACCTCCAGTTCCAGATGACCACGCAGAAATTGTGCTTCTAAAAATAAAAAAAAATGGTCTGAAACAATACAGGTAGATTTTAAAAATAGTTAATATTACTTGGAGTAGTGTGCAGACAAGCCCAGATAACAGATTTCACCCAAGCCTGAACACGGCTTATCAAACTGCTACAACCCTTGATACACCACATATAAGGTTGTCGAGCGCTCGAAATTTTCGAGCGTCCTATTTGAAATTCGAAAATTTTCAGCGGCTTCGACGCATCCATAAGGAATTTTCGAAAGATAGATGAATGAAAACCATATCGAATATACGCGGCACTAGTGCAGAATCGGTTGCAAATTTCGCCTTGGTCCCCCTGTTGATTTTTTCTACATTTTGCTATGGTCCCCCTGTGGATTTTTGATGCGATTATGGTGATTTAAGTGAATGTGGTGATTAAGATGATTATGGTCACATTAAAAGACAGCAGGGAGGACCAAGGCAAAATTTACAACCGATTCTGCACTAGTGCCCCATATCGAATACGGTACGTGACAATTAATCGTTAGAGACGATTCATCGTCCCTATGAAAAGAGGACAATTCATCGTCTCCCTTAAAAAAAGGACGATTCATCGTTTCTTTTTAAACCTGTGTTGGTTAACCTCAAAAATTTCGAGTGCTGCAAGTTCCAAACCATAACTCGAAATTTTTTTCGAGCGTTCGAAATTCGGAAGGATCCTTCGAATCTTTTTCCGAGCGAAATTTGAAAATTTTCGAATTTTCGAGTGAAAACTTCGAAATTGAGCGCTCGATTCGACAACCCTAACCACATACCTGAGCCGAGTGAAGCAGCCGCAACACCAATCAGCGACACATAAATGCTGTTAGAAAAAGACACAACTAAGTAACTAATGGCTTGCAAACTGCAGACTACAAAGTGGCGCAATCTAAAAGTAGGATTTTATATGGATGAAAGTTACCGTATTTTATCTAAAAGAAGCCCTGGGGCTACCTAGAAATCAGGAAAATTTTAGGTCGATCTCGAGATTTTCGGTTGCTCATCCAAAATCCGAAAAGCTGAATCAGTAGAGCTCGTGGGAGTTAAGAAAATGCAATCAACAGCTTTGCAAACTATTAACTTTGCTCTGAGATACAGACCCTAAAATTGAGGGGGCTTCTATTAGAGAAAATACAGTAGATAAATAATGTTGTGGCATGCTAACATACCCAAACGGAATACGCTGCATAAAGAAGGGGAAGGTGAGTTTAATTAACAAAGCAGGCAAAATATCTGCCAGGAGCACAGCTCCAGTCGGCAAATGGTGGCATGTTTTGACAAGTATCCTCTCCTAAACAAATAAACAAACTTATAAAAAATTATGAGTCGTTTTACAAAGTAGCCCGAAAATTCGGAGAATAATGAAAAATTTGCATTTGTAGCTCTTTGCCCCGTCGATTTCTTCAAGAAATGGATTACACTAGATAAGCTACCTGAGAGCTCTTCGATACAAAACACAAAAGATATGCATAAAAACAATGGAAAAAAGTTGCAGATGATAAAATTTTAAACTTTTCCTATTTTTTGAGCCAGCCTGTATGTAAAGCAAAGGTTAATTTTGTTTATATTTTTCATGATTTTAAAGGAAAATGAATAAATTTTGTTTATTATAACTTGTGTTGTTTTTTTAAATTTCGGTTGGAGTAATTGTGACTAGATTGAACAAAAGAAAACAAAAAGGGGATTGCCAGAGACAGTGGTTTAAGTTACAGTCTAAAACTCCGATAACCCCACACCTCTTATAACCCACATTTACAAAAAATTTGGTTAGACGACAAAGAAACTCAACAAACTTTACCCCTGATAACCTGACACCCGATAAACCGACACGACCGTTCATCCGACATCCTAGGCATGGTCCGGTCCAATAAAATTACCTTCGATAACCCGACACCTAACATATTTTGAAATAATATTTAAATTTTTGCCAGAAATTGAAAAGGATTTTAAGCTGGTCTCATGGTCGGAACTGCAGCTTCGCAACGGAATCAACAAACAAGCGGCCATGGTGGATTTCATCGTAGTTGACACGTTGACAGCTTTGGTTTTTATAGTTTTTTTTCCATTTTGTTCTCTACTGTTAATTTCGATTTTTATTCATTTCGACACTGAACTTTAAAATAAAAGGAGATTGAAAAAAAGGTATGCAAATTTTTCGTGAAGTTTCAGGAGTGTACGAGAGAGGAAATCAGCGACTACTACAGCGACAGCGGGCTAGTGGAAGAGGAAATGGAGAAGCCAGTCATCACTGAAAGCTCAATCCACTTTCCACCTTATGCGACGCTACGTAGAACAAAACTTCAGCGATCCCACAGTTCTCAGGTATGCCGAGAAATTGTCATTTTTTCTACCAGGAAAAAAAAGAAAACTACTCGCTTTCTTCAAATTTGTTTGACGCTTTTCCTGATTTTTGTATATTTAAGATATTTAAGATCTTTATATAGTATTTGGACTGTGTCCGTGAGGATTTTGAATTCCCGCCAATACTTTTAGCCCATTTTTGGCTATTTTGGATTTTTTATGAGGTTTTGGCTGAGAAAAACTTTTGTGTGTACACGATCACTATTGTTCGCCAGCTCCTCGCGCGTCGAATAAAAAAAAGAACGGGCGAAAAAAGAGCCGTTATTTAGGGGATCTCGGCATTTTTATCCAGGTACTCAGAAAGAGTAGGCTGATTCAAGTTGTCATTTAAATCTTTTGTTGTCTGCAAAGGAATTCAAAATTTTGGCGCTTTTGTTCGTAGTTTTTTTAATATAGTCATTTGGTGGTTGTACATGGGGTAATTTTTTCGGCGCAGAATCGCCGTTAATTATGGTTTGCTGTTTTTTCGGGCGTATCTGCGCCAGCTCATATATTATTCAGTTGATTAGGTCTAATGTTTTTGTCTTCATTCATTGTTACTTACTTTTGTTGTTTTTTACGTTCAATTTCAGTTTCTCGATTCCTTACTAAGATGACAGTGGCAGCAAGGTGGTGCAAGCGATCCAAACGCTCAGAAGTAAGTCATCATTTGATGGTGGGCGTGAAAATGTTTGATATTTTAGGAATTCTAATGATCGTTTGGCATGGCAATCAAGGCGAGGTTGTTCATGCAAGTGCTATGCAGGACTATCAAACTGGAAGTGGTGTCAAGTCAATGAGTCCGCAGATTCGCCGCTACATGTAAGTGGTCTCAGCGATACGTCTTCAGGTAGTGGCTGTTGCTCGTGGTCAATCAGTTCCGATCTTTCATTGAGGCTTGGTTCAGATTTTGTTGTTTCGTTCATTCTTGACCGATTCTATCAAGAATGAAGACTTGGTCATGGTCGTGAGGTCATCCAGATTCGAACTCGCAAGCTGTGACTGATAAAGAACTGCAAGTAACTGGCAAACTACCTTTTCCTGGTTCAGGACCCGTTCGACCTTGATCGAAACACAGCAGTAATTGTGTCAGATGTAACTTTTTTAGATTTTTGATTTAAGATCATCTTCTAATTCAGATCAGACTCGCATCAGGGAATTCTTTCGCTTGGGTCGCAGATACATTAAGAAAGAATGTATGAAGGTAATTTGCTTGAAAATTTGGTTCTCTTTCAGTATTTTATTTTCAGTATGAGTTCAACCTCAAGCACATGGGTGGTTACATTGATAAAAGAGCCACGAAGATCATTTAAATTCATTGTCAATGTATCAAACGCACAATGTGGTAGGCATATATATGTTGTTGTCAAATAAAAAATGTTTCTGAATAATGGTAAATTGCGATGTTTGGTCTCGAGGCGCAGAGTCGCTTATAGTAGAAATTAGCCGTAACATATGAATTGTGTTTTGGTAGATGAGGCGCAGATTCGCCAAAAACTGACTGACATGTGGTGTTCGCCAAAGAATGATCACACTATATCAGTTTTTTCTTTTTTTGGTATTGGTCGTTTACTAAATAGAACTATGTGCGTAAAGATTTACTTTTGAAAAGGCGCCAGAGGCGCCAGTACGAAGCCGAAATCATCAAGATATGCTTTGTTTTTGCTTACATCGTTATCAATTGTTGCTTTTTGTTGAAATAAATTGTTAACCCATGAAATCGCCATGTTTTTGATTTGAGGGATTAATCACACTATATTAGTTAATTTTTTTCGTTTTTTTGGTGTTGGTCATTCACTAAAAGAAGTTAGTGCGTGAAAATTCAATTTTGAAAAATTTTAAAAAGGCGCCAGAGGCGCCAGTAAAGCTAGTATTTAACATATTTAAGCCTGATAAAATGATACCCCAATAACCCTACACCCCAGATAACCCGAAACTTTAGGTCGGTCCCTAGGGGTGTCGCGTTATCGGAGTTTGACTGAACTACACTTTTTTGGTAAAACAGTATGAGCATTGCGAAATTAATAGTTTCAGTCAGAGTATGTGTCTGAACCAGGGTATCCGATATTCGGCACTGTTTGTCATCCGACATACGGAAAATGGCAGAAATTTTTGAATTATTTGTTTAAGTGAAGCAGCCAGAACATAAAGAAAAAATACAACATTTTAATTTCTTTAAATATTCCTAATCCGATGCTCTGCATTTTTTTATATCATATCCAGATTTTTAGAGGAATTTTGAATTATTTATTCAAATAAAAATATAGCATAGTATTTGTTTTTATTTGTGAATATCCAAAATACAATATTTTGCAATTTTTCATGCTCGGAATCCGATATTTTTATATCAGTTCCTGTCTTAACCAATAAACATAAAATCTGAGTTTGCACGTTTTGAAGATCAGTGCTTATAGCCCTATTTGTCAATTAAATTAGTGAAATTGACCTCGCAGTGTCCCTGTTGAGTGCTAGCATTGGTGTGGCCGGCTTGTGGACTATGGGGTAAAGACGTCTCTTGTCTGGCGATAATGTCAGATGCAGCTTAAAACAAAGGCTTGACTCTGATAACAATTAAAGGAGCAGAAATGTATAACCACTGAGCATAACCACGTAGGCATAATTGTTGGCTAGTCCAAAGATCCTGCAAGAATATCGAGTCTTGTATTTATTGCATACCAAACAGTAGATAATTACCAAAAAGCTACAAGATCCCTAATAGATGTGTTGATGGTCTTCGATGAAGTCATACTTAACCAAAGATGTCCAACACACTATACAGGCCACATATCTCTAAATATTTAGGTACTTATTTATTTGGAGCCCTCAAAAAGGTCACTTTTTTGATTTTGCGATAATTTCATTTTTGTAATTTGAATGTAACAACAATAACTGAAGCAGAAATAGTTATCAAGTGCAAAATGTTTTTTGAGGACACAAGAAACATTATGGAACGACCAAAAGACTTTGATGAGTTTCTTTGCGTATTCCTGCTTTAGCTTTTGTTGTTACCGTAAAAATCTGATTTCGGATAAGAAAGGCATAATTTTGATTTGAAAGCAGCGTTTATGAAGGCAAAAGACAAACAAGCTCAAATGAAAATTCAGGAAGTAACATTGGTAGTAAAAGGCTGCACACTGCATCAAAGGTTGAAAACGAAGGCTCTATCACATTATCTATTATGCACTATTACACACTCAGATCTCAGTCCTTATGACCATTTTTTGCAGAAAAAATGATTTTTTGGCAAAATAGTCAAGCATAATTATAAATCTCATAAAAATATTGGGTTGGCGTATAATTATCCGCCGTTTTTTTATATTAATTTTTAGTAACTATTTTTTTTAACAATTTCAAACAACCAATATACCATTGGAAAACCCTTGACTAGGGCTCCAAAACAAACTATTAATCATTTATTTATCTCAAAAATAAAGGGCATCAAGAGGTCAATATAAATCAATAAAAAATGACCAAATCCGAAAAAAAGTTGGAGAAACTTGGATTTTGGTCATTTTTAAAAGAATTTTTTTAAGTCATATGTCAACACTCAGATTTTTAAAACTTTTCTGTGAAATAGTTCTTATAGCTTTTAAGTTGCGCTACAAAGTATCATTGAGCTGTTGTTAAAATTTTTTACGTGATGCCTATTAACAACCCCCCTGAGTTGCTTAATTTTGTGCCTCTTTTCATTGACCTCTTTATGCCCTTTATTTTTGAGATAAATAAACGATTAATAGCTTGTTATCTAGCCCTAATCAAGCTTTCCAGTAGAATATTGGTTGTTCGAAATTGAATAAAAAACATAGTTACTAAAAATCAATTTTAAAAGACGGCGAATAATTATGCACCAACCCAATATCATTAATTTTTGTGCGTTCTGGTTGACTCTAGTCGACATTTCGGAAAATACAAGCATTTTTCGCCAAAAAATTTCGATTTTGGTAAGGCTACTAAAAAGTATTGAAAAATGTGACTATATTAGCAAATACCTTTGATGGAGCATTAAAATAACAGTAAAAGAATGTGTCGTTATTATTGTTGTGTTTTTCTTATCACCAAGCATGTGCCTATTATCAAAAAGGATGTTAATTAAATTTATTTAGCACTATTTGTTCAGCACTAACTAAAGATAAACAGAACATTTTTTTCAAAAAGCACCGAAACATGAGTTTTGTCTAAACTTAAACAAACAAATCTAAAAAGCCAAATAACAAAAAATTATACATTTGGCAGCAAGAAGATCTATCTGAAGTGTTTCCTCACTCCCCCACTTGTGATTGGTGGTTTAAAACAACAAATTTTAATAAATTATTAATAGGATTTGCACAGTTTTAAATAAAAAAGAAGATTAAAAAGGCTTAGAATATTTATTTATAATCACACAGGACAACTTTGTCATGGATCTGTTATGACAGTCAAAGGAAACTATTTTCAACTATAAACAGGAAAGTGATGGCTGGAAAACAAACTTTATATAATAGACCAAAAAGAAGAAAGAATATAAAAATGAAATAGAAAAATCAATTTCAATTTTTCTGTTAGAATAATTGTATAAAAAATGATGTGGGATCAAACAGCTTTTCTTTTGCACCATAAAACATGGAATTATGGGCGCTAGTAGCGAATACCCCCCCCCCAAGAATCCGACCTTTAAAAGTTGCTGTAACTACCCTTGCAAACAACAAGTTTAGGCTTAGTCCTTAGGCTGAGGGGTAGGCCAGCGTACGGAAGTTGTGACTAATAACTGTGTTACGCACTTTTTTCTGGGTCGGGACATAAATTTGGGTACTTTTTACTAAAGTAAAAAAAGTGAAAATCGTTGGGGGGGGGGGTATTCGCTACTAGCGTTGAATTATGTTATTTTTTAATTTTTTTATTGTTTTCTCTAAAATACTTGAAATAAATGCTATAACGGCACTATCATACCGAAATAAATACAGAAAACAATTTTTAGGTACCTAAAAGAATATATTTATAAATTTCTGTAGTACAGTCTACTCTCGATAAACCGACACCCCTGGGAACCAATTTGGGGTGCCGGTTTATTGTAAGTAAGCTTTGTCGAATTTTTTAGTCGGTCAGCAAACGAGATCTTTTCACAGTGCCTCTTTTTCGAGAGTGGACTGTACTGAGCGATAAAAAATCTCGAAAATATAATAAAAAAAAGTTTTTTCTGGTGGTTGGATGATAAAATAACTGGCTATAACTAGTTTTCTACTTCCACATAAATTATTCACGGTACAAAATTTTGTTTTGGCGCTTTTCTTAAGATTTTCAATTTTTTTGCACTAGCATGTAACTTTGAATCTTGGCTTTCCAATAAGCTATCAAACTCCGTTAAATTATTTCAGCAGTTTAGAGATAAAGAGGTTTTCGAAAAAAATGTGTTTTAGAAAATCTCTACACTGCTGAAATTATTGAGCGGGGTTTGATAACTTATTAAAAAGTCAAGATCCAGGGCTACATGTTAGTGCGAAAAATTAGAAAAGTTACTACAAATCTTAAGAAAAATGTCAAAATAAAGTTTAGTGCCAGAAATCATTTATTTCTAGCTAGCTGATAGGGAAATAAAATTATATGCACAATATTTAGAGATGTTCGGAGGCTGAAATTAAATTAGCTAAAATAATTTATCTAGCTCATAAAAAATATTTTTTTAGCTATTATACTGCTGTACCTTTTCTCTCTACAAAAGCAAGTGTTTTTATTTGATCACTTGCACCAGCACATTCCATGCAGGCAAGATAAAACCATTTGTACCGATCATTTCAATGTTTTGTCCAGTACAAATACACTATTTTCTGCTGCAATGTTCCAAAAAGAATTGTCAAGGAAAGGGCAAGTGCTGTATCATACTGCCGTTCGCATGTTTCCCCCTCCATGGAGCTCTAGACTGTTTGAATGAGTGTTGTCTCGCAGCGAAATCTCTGAATTTATCTCTAAATGTTCTGCACCTAATTTTATTTCTATATCAGCTAGCTATTTTTTGCAGCACTTGCATTTTAAATTATGATAAAGTGAACCATCTAGCACTATCCACAGTGTTTTATGTGATTAAAATCCCCTAATGACAACCAACTCTCAACTTCGCGATCAACTAATCAAATGGCAAGTTTGTTATAACTTTTGCATTGTTTGACATTCAGTGAGTTGTAGGTCGAACAGAGTGAGAGCTACCTTCTCTGGACTGGGTGGCACTAGTTCCCAAAATGACAGCTCTTCCCAACTAAACTTGGTGGAGAACTCGTCTTCATCTAATAATTCTCGAACCACAACTTCTGACTAGTGAGTAGTTAACTATGAACTCTAATCTAAGTGTTATAATAATGTGTTAGTGGTTCGTTTAGCACAGAATTGATGGGTGGCAGTATACCATGTCCTTCCTGCAAGGGCAGTGGTCTTATCCCTAAGGAATTGGAGGGCACATTAGTCGCGCTGATTCCTGTCAACGACGAGCGACTCAAACCAAAGAAAACGTAGGTATTCACCTCAAAATGGTCAAAGGTGTGACTAAATAGATTATACTGATCAAAAAATGTCTATCCGGTGCTCACGTAGGTGAGCTCACGTAGCTCGTGTTTTATCAACCTTTTGGTGATCAGAGAGAAATTTTCTATAATTTTTGTCATTTTTTATATACCAAATGAAAGCTTAGATTCCAAGCTATCTTCTGCATCAAAAATTATTAAATTATCGTGACAAAAGTAAATGTGATGTCTAGGGTGGTCGAGGTCCTGATCGAGGTACCTCAACCAGGACCTCGACCAGCCCCTAACTTTTGTGCTGTTACATAGATTTTTGTTACATCAATGAAATAATTTTCGATGAAGAAGATAGCTCAGAATCTAAGCTTTTATTTGGTATATAAAGAGTGACAAAAAGTATAGAAAAGGTTGAGAAAAAAGTTGAGAAAACACGAGCTCGACCTCGACTCGCCTGTGATCGAGGGGTATTTGAATACTTATATATCCGAAAATTTACACCAAGCGCAAAATTAGCCCTGAATCTAATCTGAATTTTTTGGTGTTTTGACCAGATTTTCGGGTAGTTATGAGATTCTTTGAGTTTGAGTAGCTTAGGGGCGGTCCAAGTAATGGCATCATAAATTGCTACTAGTCATTGTTTATGGTTTAGATGGATGTACATTTTGCTGTGGATAGGGGTGTGCATTTTGATAGGTGGTGGTCTGCTCTTCCTATTGATGCCCAGAACAGGTATCACTTATTTATGTGTATGGTTTGATAATGTGTGTTTTAGTGACTCTAAACAGTGATCTAGTGCCTATTGAAATTGTAAGTTTTTTATTCATGTCCTAAACTACATGTTGGTCAAACTTTTTCATCATACAATTTTTTCTTGTTGTATAGTTTTTAAAACTTTTTTTCTAAATTTTGGAAAGCTACTTGAAAAAACAAGAATTTGAAAAATGCGTTAAACTATTATTATCTTAACCATGGTGTTTTTAGGTGAATGTATATGCCAGACACGAGGAAAAAGATTCATTTATTAACTTCTACTTCATGGTAAGTCTAACCCATATAAGACACGATTCGCGGCGCTTAATTTTAAAAGTTTGTTAGTATGCATAGAAAGTATTTTTTTGTAATTTAAATTATTACAAAAACTCTAACAGCCGAAATTTCTTCAAAACTTTGAATCACAAAACAGCTTTTTCGAGAGATGTTCGCTTGCTGAGACTACAGCATTTGAAAAGTGCTTGTTCATTTTATGGTCGTGTTTTACTAACTTTTTCTCTGCGATTCATATTCATGGAGACTTTTTGAATCTTTTTAAACAAAAGATAGCTACTTTTACAAAAAGTACAAGTAATCGAGAAAAAAAACCACTAGGAACTGTTCTTAACATCAGTTTTAGAAGTAGTATCAATTGTATTTCAGAACATGGTGAACATATCAAGCGGCAACTATCTTCCAGTCTCAGTCACCAACATAACCGCTACCATAATCTCCAAGTTCCAGCCTTGGTCTTCGGACGTGGTGGGCTATGGCCTGAATGAGACCTTCTCCCAGATAACCCTCTGGACCTGTATCGCAACACCAAAGAGCTAGCCTTCAACAACACTGTGTCTCTGAGGGGCGTGGTCGCGTAAGTTTTTCTTGTTATGCGTTTAATAACTCTACTTTACTAAGTAGCAGAAATGCTCTTATATCAAGACTGCCAACTTAAAATTTCAAAGTAAACTACAATTATGTTTTTTCAAAAACTGCCATTTTATTCCGTGCTTTTTTCAAACATAAAGATTTTGGCACTATTCCATTGTACCCCCCCCCAAAAGCTATTCCAGTGTACCCCCCCCCCCAAAAATAATGACCTATTCCATTGTACCCCCCCCAAAACCGACTTTTTTATATGCACTCAAAAACCATTTTTATGTAATAATTTTGCCATAAAAAGGCCAGAACAGCCATTTAAATAGGGTTCAAGGGCTGTATTGGGAGGGGAAGGGACAAAACAGGGGCCACTAATAAATAAGGATTTAAGGCACCCTCAAACCCAGCAACTTGGGGTCCACCACTTAATATATACGTTTGAAGGCACGTCAAACCCAGCAACTTGTGGAGGACCCAAATACATGAGTACTCAAAAGCCTCTCAAGGGCCAGCCGGGTGGGTCCTGAGGTGGTTATGCCTAAACCAGGACCCCTGTGGAGGTGAAGGCAGAAATTTTGGATGGCTGAGCCTCTGGCTCGAAGCCAAAAGCCGGAGAAGGGGGGAGACCCTTTTCGGCTGAAAAATTGAAGATGTTGAACATGGTTTTGAATACTGGGACCTACCGCATAAATAACTCTGGTATGCATGCTTTTTCATGCATCCAGAGTCACTTTCGAGTGATTTGTGTCTAAGGTATGTGGGTGTGCGCATCTCAACTCCAAGCCCTTGAGAGTTAGAGATGCGCGCACGCACTTACCTTAGACATGATTCCGAGAAGTACACTTGATCATAAAATGCATATAGAGTCTATTTTTGCCACGGCCCGAGTTGAAAAACATGGTAAAGCAGCCAAAAAAAGTGGCCCCTGTGTTATTCCCTTCCCTCCCAATACAGCCCTTGAACCCTATTTAAATGGCTTTTTTGGTCCTTTTATGGCGAAATTATTACATAAAAATGGTTTTTGAGGGCATATAAAAAGTTGGTTTTTGGGGGGGGGGGGTACAATGGAATAGGTCATTATTTTTGGGGGGGGGGGGTACACTGGAATAGCTTTTTGGGGGGGGGGGGTACAATGGAATAGCGGCAAGATTTTGACGTAAAATATCTAAAGTTCTGAAGATTTAGACTCCCGACTAAAGTAAAAATATTTAAATAATGTACGTATGGGTGGAGTAGTCTTAAATGATAGACTTTTATTCGCTCTAAAAATTCCCCACCTGATTTTGGAACTGATCAAAAACTTCGAAAATTGAGCTAAAAAAAGTGTCGGACCCGAGGTGGGAACGAACTTTTGGAGTGTCGTTAAATCGAGGTTCGACTGTACTCGTGGTGGTCGTGCCTGTCAATGCGAATCTGAAAACGCGGCTAAAAGCGGCTTTATTGCAAAATCAGAATATTTTAAACTTTTTGTTTGAAGATTTTAAAAAATCCAGCGCTGTAAAATTTATAAAATTTTAAAACAATCAGGTCTGCTAAAGAAAGTCTCAAATTAAACTCAAGCATCAAAAGTATGACTTTTACAAAATTTATTTTGGACTTTTTTGTTAGATATTTGTTGTAAGTTTTTTTTTAACTTTTCGCACTATCATGCAGACCTGGATATTAGATTATGAGCAAGCTGTCGAACTCAGATGGCTTTAGGAATGTAGAGATTAACGGGTTTGTACAACAGTTACTTTATTCTAACTTCTCAGTCGTAGTTTTCGTGAAATCAATAAATGAAGTCTGATAGCTCGTAAGAAAATGGCACTTTTTTGTTTGCTGGCCTCTTTTATTTTTATATTTACCTTTTATTTAAATATGTTATACGTATAAATAAAGGGGTCCAGCAAACAGAAAAGAACCAAAATGCAAAATTTTCTAAAAATAATTACATCGAAAATTTCCCCAAAAATGCTAATAAATAATTCGCTGGTGAAGTTCAAATTTTTCGCTGGTAGACTTTATTTCCAGCCGCAGGGGAAAATTTGTCCTGCCAGTTCGGTATACACTTGTTAAAATTGAAAGGCAAATGCATTGATATACCTTACTGTGAACATAAAAAGCGATTGCTTTACACAAACAATTACACAGTTAAAACATTGGGTTGCGAGTGCTGGTAAAAAGTTAAACAAATATATCAATTCTGTTCATTAATTGTTAAATGTGCATCCTTTGCAACCGGAATCATGGCTGTGTTTTCCGTTTCATCAATTAGATTTACTCTCTATCCGTTTTGTTTGCGTGTGAAAACAAAAATAGAAAGTGAAATGTAAGTGACAGACCTAATTAATCTGCTTGATCTGCTCTCTCCCTCTTGCCGGATATGCTCTCACTGCAGTGGCGGGGAAAAGGAGTGGTAGACAAGCAGATCATAGATAACACACACCTGATTACATTCACTCTCTTTCCTGATGGGTTAACAAATTGCTTGACTGATTTCCATAGTTTATTATCTAGAGGTGAACAAAGCGAGTAACACATAATTCAGATTCATTAAACATCATCTACACCATATATGTACAGGCAACTGAGGCACATAAGCAAGTATTCTACTAATCTTAAACAATATTTTTCGGTCATTTTTGGAAGCTTTTGAAGTTTTAGGAAATTTTTTGTTATTTTTTAAATACCGTATTTATTCTAAAAAAAGCCGCCCCTTAATTCAAAATCGTGTTTTGGCATTATGTTTTTGACCAACTTTTTTAAAACAGCTCACAGGCAAAATACCCCTCAATCGGTAGCTCATCTCATTGGCTACAAAATTAGTGGTAATTTGTCGTTAGTATTCTTAAAAAAGGTGTGAAAAACACAACGCCAAAAACATGATTTTGAACGAGAGGTAAAGCTCTATTAGAATGAACATGGTAATTTTGCAATATTTTTGCAGGAAAAATGCCTTTACTGTCCGAAAATACACTTTCGATAATTTTCAGCATATTGAAAGTAATTTCCTTGCAAATTAAATATTAATTTTCAAATAACCGCAAATATTGCCGAAAAGGCTAGTAAATGTTCTAAATAACAACAATAACAAATAAAATTGGTTCCTAAATAAGCCTAAGCATGTTGTTGGTAAGCAAAACAAGTGATGTTTCCTTTGCTCTGTTCACAGAAAAAGTCAGTGGCGATTCTATAGCTGAAGGCACCAGGTGCGCAAATCACATCAATGCCGCCGTTGCCCTCCTCTGCTGTGAACTCTTCGTTAGCTGCTTTGTGGACTCTCCTCTTGGACTCGTTGGCATCATCGGCCACAATGTTCTCCACAAGCACTTGACGCAATTCATTGCTGTTGCATCTGCTGTCTAGCAAAATGGTCTTGGATGCTCTGGCTTTGTAGCCTCCGGTTTTGTAGCTACCAGTGTCTGCAGGGGGTGGAGGAGGAGCTCCTGAAGCCAATTTATTATTCAAAAAATAATGTCGATCCGAGCCGAACCTCCGCGAGACGAAAACTTGAGATCTATCCTATAAGGGGTCCAAGATATACTTTGGTCCCCTCCTCTGTTGATTTTTGTCAAACTTTTTTGATAGTTTCATGAAACCATCTATCCACACTTTTTCATCATTTTAATACGTAAAAGATGCGATAAAAATGCTGAAAAAAATTATCCAAAAAGAATATCAACAGAGCACCAAAGCATTTTTGGCTCATAGCAAAGAACCAAAACCTGCGAGGATGATTTCTTATTTGCACCCCCACCATCACCTACGAACCATCCGCCTTCAAAAAGTGTTTACCTTGGTAGCTGCTGGCTGGAGGAGCAGGCACTTGGATAGGTGCTGGGGCAGCTACAAATACATTTATTGTTTTTTAAAACAAATATCGCTCAGTAAAGGCATCATACCTTGATAGCTAGCTTGAGGAGCCGATTGCACAGGGGCGGTCTGATAGCTGGCACCTCCAGATGGTTGTTGGTAACTGACTGCAGGTGCTGATGGCTGGTAGCTGACGGAGGGTGCTGTTCCCACTTGGCTGGTGTGCTCCACTGGTCGCACAATAATATATCTGGGTTGGCAAGACTGTTGAGGGGCGGCATAAGACTGTTGCTGGGGACCGTATCCACAGGGTTGGGCTGCAAAGTGGGGATCAGCCAAAAAGGATTAAAGCACCAAATCACTTACGTTGAGCACAAGAGCACTGTTGAGGGGGTGGTGGGGGTGGAGGTGGTATATATTGGGGTTGAGAACAACCTGAAATATTTTTGTAACATCTAAGCTCTTTTATAAATTAATTATTGCCAACTTACCACAAGATGGAGCAGGTGGAGGTGGTGGACAACAGGAAGAGCAGGATGGTTGAGGTTGGCAGCAAGATGGTTGGCAACAGCCACCGCCTCCACCACCTCCAAAGAAGATGGCTTGAACGGCAGACAGACAAACCAGGGAAGTCAGGAGAAACAAGCGACCAAACATTTTTCCTGTAATTAGTTAGTAGTAGTTAATAAAAGTGAAAATGGGTAGGAGCTGACCCTCCAGCACTAAAAGTGAATCCAGTGGCTCTGAATCCACTAGATTTATGGGGAGAGAAAGGGCGGTTCCTGTTGCGCTCTTTCCTGCTGTTGCTACTCCTGCAAGTTCAATCTATGTAGCTAGAGGGGTTGTGCAATTGCTGCCCTGGATAAAAAAAAGCGGGTAATTGATAAAAAGGGAAATCAGGTATGGGGCGAGGAGAGATCAACATCACAGCTAACTTTCCTTTTTCTGGTCACCTTAGTTTTCTCTTTCTTTTTTTGGCGTTTATCAAATAAAGGCAAACCTGCTTTACCTGCTTGTTGTTTTTCCACTGATTTGTTAGACTACATCATTGCTTGTGATTGTATATTGAGCAATATGAAAAACTAAAAAAAATATATACATTTATTAGATATTCTAATCATCAAAAATAACATGTAGACAAATCGAAAATAGATATAAAAAATTGATATAAAATAAATTTAAAGTCAAAACAGATTTTGATACTTACTAGATAGCTGACATTCTAGTAGTTTATTTAAATACGGCACAAAATTTTGCTGAAAAATGCCTAAAGGAGCTATTTTCAGGGATAGAGAATTATCATTTTTTATGTACAGTTGAGTCTCTACATAAAGAGCAAAAGGGCAAAAGGGAATACCCAGGAAGAGGGTAGCCAGGAGGGGATACCCAGGAAGAGGGTAGCCAGGAGGGGATACACAGGAAGAGGTGATCAGGGGAGTATGTGATGGACTAATATTTATTAAAATTATAAAACACGATACAGGCGCCAATAGGCGAATGTTTTCCTAGTGAAGATAGTCTCTATATAAGGACAGCAAGTGGAGATCTCAGCGCTACAACCATAGTGGTTACGCCGTCTGTCGCCGTCCTATTTTTTTCGGTACTATTTGGTTATCCAGACCCCACCTTAATTTTGCCGAAAATCCGTTTACTTGTGCTTTTAATTACGAAGTACCGGAGTACTTCTGGTACTGGAGCACCCCCTCCGGTACTCTACCAGGCTTAGGCTAAGTCTAAGCCTACACAAAAATAAGTCCATACATAATTTGAGGTGGGGTCCGGATAACCGAATAGAACCTTTTTTCATTGCCGTCCTGCATTTTCATCAATTTTTTTTTAACGGAACGTTTTTTTATTTTACATCATATAGTCAGTTACTATTTTTCTACCTTATTTTTTGGTGACCGTCCAGGTTTTCTTTCACTTTTAGTTTAAAAAAATGAGGCCGTCCTAATTTCTCCAATTTTTTTTTGAAAATTTTTATGTAAAATCAGGACGGCCTCATCTTTTTGAGCTAAAAGTGAAAGAAAACCTGGACGGTTACCCAAAATAAGGTAGAAAAATAAAAACTGGTTGGATGATGTAAAAAAAATAAACATCCGTTACAAAAAAATTAGCGTTTTTTCGGTGTCTTAATTTTCGGATACTTTTTATAGAATTTTTAAATTCTTATATTGATGCTGCTAAACCTGTTTTTGATTCGGCTCAACTTTTTTTTAGAACACC
This sequence comes from Ditylenchus dipsaci, assembly GCA_004194705.1. Classification (NCBI taxonomy): domain Eukaryota; kingdom Metazoa; phylum Nematoda; class Chromadorea; order Rhabditida; family Anguinidae; genus Ditylenchus; species Ditylenchus dipsaci. Next base: position 104,928 of record SADC01000046.1, read on the forward strand.
AGGCTGTCAACAAAGTTTGGCTCCGAAACGACATTTAAATAAAAATAAATACAATTCCAATAGTAAAAAGCCAGTTTTGTTTAGAGAGTACTGCCAGGCGCCGTTTTCTCGACTGACCTCCCTATACGTAAATCTGCAGTTTGACGTGGCAGTTACCCTTAAATACTACTATGGACACCAAGAGCAGGTGACCCTGTCCCTACAGGTTGGTAATCAACTTATATACAGTCAAACCCGATAAAGTGTAGGCCCGGGGGACCAGATTAAATCTACACTATATCGAGGTTACACTATATCGAGGGTATGGTCTAAGCCATTTCTTAACAAAACCAACCAAATTTGAAAAAAAAATATACAATATATCGGGGTTTGACTGCAGTACCAAATTTCAAGATCAAATTCATCGAGTTTTGTTCAAATTCTAAATTTTCGTCATAATTTTTTTTAAATTGATATCCGAAATTTTCTATGCCTCGACATCCTAACTAATATGCGTTATTGTATTGCAGCAACAGGTGTGCTGCATTCCCACTGGCAACTGTACGTCCTCCTAAACATATGGTCGGCTACTAATGCACAGGTGCTAGTATACTGGATTTATGCTAGTAGTTGGAGCAACTGCCTTTACTGTGAATGCACTCTTAACTATTTGCTCTTGTTGTATACATGTGAATATGGATTATATGATAAAAAAAAATTATACAATAAATATTTTTATTATCTGTTTGTTTTAGTCACTTGAATTAATTTCAGTTTGATCCACTTCTGCCAACTTCCCTTTTGTAGTAATTTTTTAAACGAACAAAATATTTTGGTCGAGGTTTTATGCACCACTTTTTTGTAACAAAAAAAAACAAATACTTACTACAAAACAAACAACAAAAAACGAGTTTCTTTCTTTTTAAACTCCGCGCACAAAAACTAAAACTTGGACAACAACAACAGCTGTTGCTGCTGATGCAAAAAGAAGATTAACTATATTAAAGATACATATATTCTCTTGCAATTGTTGCCATTTTATTTTTAAAAAATCTAAGGCGAATACAGTTAACACAATTACAAAAACACTACTTCTTTGCAATAATAATTATTAGGAAAATAAAAAAGAGGTTTGCTTTTTGATCACATTTAAGAGACGGAAATACGACTGCATAGAGGGGCCAATCTCCTAAAATATTTTTTTATCGGTACTGCCAAAAGACCATTTATGGAGTCTTAAAACTTACTTGACACCAGACTGGGCCATACAGTTGCAGAGTTGTTGGAGGCTGGCAGTGTTGATGCCTGATTGCATGGCACAGGATTTACCGCTCTGGACTAGCACTGAGTCAGCTGGCAATTTCAGGCCACATCTAAACCATTAGAACGGTCATATACTAGTTGAGCTTATGAGTATGTGAGTACCCCAATTTCTTCTCGCAGTTGCCGGACTTCTTGTTCATGCAGCAGCCAGACACACCCGTAAATCTTTTTGCCTTGCGACATCAGATCTTTGACTTCGTTAGCAATTCCTGCAAACAACGATAATAAGGTTGTTTTGAAAATTTATCACCCCTATTAACTGTAATACATTGCCTGTAATATATTACAGTCAAAGCTCGATGTAACGACACCCAAAAAGTTCGTTCCCGTACAGCGTCCGGCACCTTTTTTATCACGAAAAAAATTCATTCATACAAGAAAAGTCCAAAATGATGACAATGAAAACAAGTAATTTTATTCAACAAAAATTGAACGAAAACTTTAAAAAATGGGTGAGTCATTTCGACAATTTGTAAATGTCGCATGAATACAATTTTTGGAAAATTTAATATATGATTATAAGATATAATATAATAGATATATAAGATTTTGGTTACCAATTTTTTTAAACTTAAGCAAATTCTGTAAGAAAAAATGAAAAAAAATATGGGCCGAATAATTCATAAATATCCCAAGTTGAAGAAATACTATTTTTGAAAAAATATTATGAAATTTTTTAGAAATTCAAAAATGTATGCAGATAACAAGCTAAATAATATTACCCATTCGGCCAAGCATTCGGTTGATTTCGCTGAGGGCAGCAATTTTGAGGGTCTCAGGGTATCTCTTGGGCACCATGCCTCCAGGTCCATTGGCACAAGCATCCTAAATTGAGAAAGTCTGACCGAACAAGTAGACAAAAATTGGAAACTTACACTATGAGCTCCTTCAGTGCACTGAATAGTTTGTCTCAACTTGGGCTCCAGAGCCAATAAGCACTGTTTCAACTGGCCATAGTTGGCTCCTAAAGCTGCAGCGTGTTGCTGAAAATACCCGTTAAAACATTTGTACAGGAGGAGAAAAATAAGGCAAGTGTACTTGGCAAGAGTCCATGCATGGAATGATTGAGTTGACGTAGGCTGCTTTGCAGGGTGTGATTGCAGAGCACTGGCATTGCTTGACCATCTGTGCCTGGGCTAGGCCAACAAGGCAACAGGCGAAAGCGATGAAGCACAGTTTTTGCATGTTTGAACTGAAAACATTTTTTGTGTAAACTACGGTTATTTAAAAAAAGCAGGCAAATTTGTGACTGTAAAAGCACCATGCATGTGTGTGACACCGTCAATAAAAACAAAGACCAGAAAATATTTTTTAACCATCAATATTTTTACTCATTTTTCGTTAACTGTGATATTGATCATGTTGGCCTATTTTTAAAAAAATAGGCAGAAAAACTTTGTCAGATCAGATAGAACGCTGTAAAAAATGGGCCGGCTTCGACAATGGGGTCAAAAATTTCTATAGAGAAAAACACCACCAAACTTTCAAAATGTACAGAACAAGCTAATTAATTTATCACAAATCAAACCACAAATATAGGTTGTTTAAAGTAAATATTCAGAAAACTAATAGTACATTGCCGAGAAAAAGACATAGTATTTGCAAAGATTTTTGATCTTTTCGTGCAAAATCAAATATTTTTTTTAAGAAATCAAGTAGAAAAACAAGAATGATTGGAAAGCTCGACCAACAACCCCTTACAATAAAGTCACCCTATTCACTTTTATAGTGCTACCAAAGTTCTACAAGTTATTTGTCTTTGCCCACCACTTTTATTGTTGTTTTCTCTCAGGCCAAAACCTACTTAATGTTCCGCCCTTTTTCCCTCTACAGCCAGTTTAACGTGTGCTGGCGTCAAAGCACTGTCCATTGTGGCCTGTGACAAGACTGGCCTTGAGGCACACAAAGTCTACCTTAGACACATTGATCAATTGCGTGGCGTAGAAATTTGTAAAGATTTTCCACTTGCAGAAAAATGGACTGCTCACTCCAATCCTTTTTTTTCAAAAAAGGTGTTTATTTAAATCAGTGTAAACAACCCCCTGAGGTGAGCAATTTTATTTGTTTTGGTGTCAAACATAACAGCATACTCTCAGCTATCAAAGATCAAAAAACTTTAATACATAACAAACAATAATAAAAAATATATGGACAATATAACTAGGGGAATACTTGGACTGTGCTGTAAACAAAGAAATATTCGACAACATGCCGATACACAATACAAACACACTAAATAATGAATATTACTGATGCATTAGACAATATTTTGGACTGACATGAACGGTGCTCACCGCGAGTGATAAGCGCAACTAATAAATTTTCTTTTAGGCTTTGGCTATGAGAAATTTCCTCTGGGTTAGGGCTAGGAGAAAGGGCTGTACAAAGCAGGAATAAACACAACATTTTTTTAAAATCAGAACCAGAAATCAGAACGCAACAACATCTATTTTTGCTTCACTTGTACTTTTATGAGGGTCTTTGCTTCTGAATACTAAAGTTGTTGCCTCCAAGCTCCCAAGGCCTCCGAATGAACCGCAGGGGGGACTGGAATGTAAGATATGCGCGCACAGAAATACCTGAGACTTGATTCCGAGAAGGGCTTTTGATCAAAAAATGTGTTTAGAGAAGGGCCCGTATGTGTCCTTTCTAAAAAGATTTGTTCTTCTTTTGGGACCAAAAATCTTTTTTATTTTTGGAGTTTTTAGTCAAAATCTTTTTTTTTCGCTCCAAAATGACAATGAGCATCGGATGAAATGACCCTATTTCTTCAAAAATGGTCAAAATGTCCTTTTTTACCCAAATGTCCTTTTTTCAAAATTTTGAATTACGTGTCCTGGTTTAGAGGTTCTTTTTCCCCCATGAATGATAAACAGTGTAAAACAGCCAAATAGTCGACGAATCAAGGGTCCAAACTCAATTTTTTATTGATCAGAACTCAAAGATAGCATTTTTTTAAGCTTCTGAGGTTATTTTGGGTGGGTATGTACATAGTTGCACGGCCGCCGGCGCCCATCGGCGCCGGCGTACGCCGACAAAAATTTTGAAACAAACTGGCGACGGTGCTGGCGCAGGCGCACTGCGCCACTTTTGAAAACTGCCGGCGCCCCGCGTCGAATTTTTTTTTGACCCCGGAGCCTTAGCCGGCGCCGCTTAATTTGCCGCAAAAAATATTCAAGAAATACCAAATTTCGTGTTTTTTTTAAATTATTGATTTTTTTAAAGGACCATGCTCTTTGCGCGCAGCGGCATGCGCAAAATTCGAATTGGCGGGGGACACTTCTCTTTCGTCTCAAACTTTACTCTTTGGAGTCGTTTGCCATAACTCCAAAGAGTACAGTGCGAGACGAAAGAGAACTGTCCCCGCCAATCCAAATTTTATTGACAATTATACCAAATGTTTACATCAAGAGTAATAATGGTTCCAATAAGTCTCCATAAAAATATGTTGAACTGTTCAATGATGAATTGTTTGTTAACCATTGTTCACTTTATTACTTCTAAATTACCTGTCTCTAACCTTTTCTTTTCTGTTTCTTTTATTAAAAGAAAGGGACAGCAGCATTGATGACGTGTCCTTAATGATATTCGGCAAACTGGTATTTTCTTTCTTCCATTATTAGCCGGCAATACAGTCGACCCTCGAATTAACGCCCCCATGGACCGTCAAAATTTGAATTTTATAGCATTAGAGAACTTTCGTGCCAAGACCAATTTCCAAATAATTACTGATTTCTTTTCTTTTTTCTTTTCTAGTTGCACATTTTTCTTACCGCTGTAACCATTGTAGTGTTTGGTCTCAAAAAATTTGCCGTGTTCTCAGCTTTCGAATGACACCAATTATGAAATAGCAAAAAATAATAGCGCTAGATTTGTTGGTCAACACTGCCCATAATATTTTTGGAAAAACGACAAGCACTCTTCTCGAGTCCGTAACTTTTTTCACCTATGTTTATTTCAATTTTTTCTATGTTTAAATAAAAGAGCAGTGTTTTTACTACCCGCCGATTAATTTTTTACAAAAATTCGAGCTATTTACATTTTATCTAAACTTAAAGAAAATCTGGTCAAAATTACCACTGTTTTCTGAAATATGACCATTCCGAGTGACCACCCTGAATTTAGACCACTTGATTCCTAATTAGGGTTGGCGGGTACCCGAAATTTTCGGGTACCCGAACCGAGGAACCGAACCGGAACCGAAACTTTCGGGCACCCGAACCGATACCCGAAATTTTCGGGTACCCGAACCGGAACCGGAATTTCCGGGTCCCCGAACCGATATCCCAAAAATCGAATTTACAGAAGCAGCCTTCCTGCATACACGCTGTCAACTATGAAGTTGGTTACCTCACTTTTCAACATTCTTTTAAACGATATCTGGAAGCACAATACTTTTTTTGGCGCGAGTATACTTTTTTGGCGCAAATGTTTCTTTCGCCTAATTAGATTGAAAATTTTGATTTTTTTTCAAAAAGTTTTAACACCATAATGTAGCCCTGAGATTATGGTTTCCAGTGTTGGTAATTTTCGAATTTCTCGTCCTCGTCCTCGTAATTTATGCATTTCCATTTTTATTTAATTTACTGTCGCACTTTCAAAAAGTTTCAACACCATTTGAAACAAAGAACAACAGTGCTAGAGTACAAATTGTCGCGCGACAAAAAGCGCTAGAGTGCAAATTGTCGCGCGACAAATATATAATGACAATTTGCACTCTAGTGAAAAGTGAAAAACCCCAAGTGAAAGTGAAAGTAAGTGAAAGTAGTGAAAGTAAGTGAAAAACCCAAAAAATTTTATTGAAATAAATTTAAAAATCTAAAATAAGCAAAATCTACTGAAACTTTAAAAATTCTGAACATTTTGCCACCAAAACTGCCACCGGTGTGTTCTGCCACCCACCGCCATCAATGTGTTCTGCCACCCACCGCCACCGGTGGCTACCTAAAAAACACCATCACCACCGGTGGATTTACCACACTGTTCAACCCTCCCGTAGGGGCCCGTTTATTAGAGAGGGCCCGTTTAATAGAGAAAATACGGTAAATGAATTTTAAGTCCTAAATGAAAAGTTTTTTACAGTTATCTTTGTTATTTTTCGCTATTAACTAAGCTATCTTCTCCATATAGACTTTCACATTTAAAAGAAAGGTTATTGAAAAAGAGCTGTCGTCAACTTCAAGAGCTCACAGTTGCTTGAAAAATAAAACTCGTGTAAATTGCGACTAGATTGTTGGACCGAATTCGCCAGGTGCTTGTTTTCGACAATATTGTGACGTGCAACAAGATGCAAATACCATATGTCAATCATGAGTGTCATGGAAAGTTTCGATCTAATGGCGAGTCCGGAAACTTATCCGCCAATCTAATAAGTACCATAATTTGGTGGCGAAATGGTGTAGCCAGAAACTAGTGCCTGGAAATCGCCATATTTGGCTCGGCTATGTATCAGAACCAGGCTTTAAGGAACGCCATCCACGCTGCTATAGATCTAGGTGATCAGAAAACAAAAAATTTGGGCAAAAAGATATGATTTCAGCGTGAAAGGAGTTCATCAATAAAAAAAGACTCCAACTCCAACTTCGGTTCTTTTCGGTTATCGGCACCCCACCTATTTTGTTATTGAACTTCTATCAACTGTCTCCATGATTCGTTCATTTATTCATGGTGGGGTGCCGATAACCGAAAAGAACCCCAACTTCTTCGACAAGTCGGAGTTAGAGTATTTTGCATTGTGAACACACCCTAGTCAAACTCCGACCCTGGCTTTTACTATAACCCGACTTCAACTTTAACTCCGGACTCCTGAACAAGTCATTAGATATGCCAGAAAAATTTATTTAACTCCAAACATATGATACGACAACAGATTATTTAGCGACTGAAAATTCATATGGCACAATTGTGTGTTTTCCTCTCTCTTCGGGAAACCAAGTGACAACGGTTGAATGGATAGTTTGCTGCGTCTGGTAAGGAATCCATTGCCCGTTGTTTAAATAAGCCGTTGTTCCAGCAGGATCATAGAATAGCCACGGCATCGCTGCAGACATTTGATCTCTTGCCGCCCTTATCATATGCCAATCAACAAATTTGAATACGTCGTCAACAATTTTGATCCCCCCTGCATTCACCTATACAGTCAAACCTCGTTATAGTGCGACCCCAAAAGTTCGTTCCAGCCTCGGGTCCGACACTTTTTTGAACTCGATTTTTGAAGATTTTTGTAAGTTCTGTTTTTACAATCTGGTCCGAAATATCGTCAGGATTCCGATTTTGCCGATCGTTTCTGAGAACTAAAATTTTTTCTTTAAAAAAAGCAAAACCTCGATATAGTGCGACCCTTTTTCAAAATGTGGTCGCACTATATCAAGGTTTTGCTTTTTTAGAAGAAAAAATTTTAGTTTTCAGAAACGATCGGCAAAATCGGAATCCTGACGATATTTGGGACCAGACTGTAAAAACAGAACTTACAAAAATCTTCAAAATCAACGTAAAAAAAGTGTCGGACCCGAGGCTGGAACGAACTTTTGGGGGTCGCACTATAACGAGGTTTGACTGTACATTTTTAGATGGTGTCATTGTTTATTTTCACAATTTAATTAATAAATAAATATAAATTAAATAAATATTACCAACCAAAATATTTGTCACAGCAGCCTTGTTGGTGGTATAATTCCCTAAGTTCATGAAAGCATCTTCATAATTGAGAATCAACAACGGGTCCTGGTCATCACCTGGGCCTTTTTGTAGGAATTTAACGACCTTGCTGTTTAGATGAAGAATATCACCGACCTCCTCGGCCGTCAAAACAGAAATTTGTGATGTTTCACTAAATAATCTTTCTACTTGTAATTTAATAATCTTCCTACACAAAACAAAACCTAGAGCTTGTACCTTCCGAAGAACCAAATATTGTTGAGTCAGACATAGTGTAGAGGAACCTAAGAATGACAGGGAATTGAAAGAGGGGGAAATTTAGCCTCGGTGACGCAATGGGTAAGCGTCTTCGTTTTATGGCTCAAAATGGTGCGCAGTTTCGGTCGCACCTGGTGGCACGCTATTATTTTGGCTTATTTGGTCGATGTCTAATGAGAATTGGAGTCACTGATGTCTAATCTGGCGCTAAAAAAGTCAAATTTCAATGATTAATTGGTTAAACAAGCCAAAATGAATAGCGTGCCACCAGGTGATATTAAACCTGCGCACTATTTTGGGCCACCGAGGCCGAATTTTTTTAAACCTAAATTACTTTTCCCCTTCCTCTTAGAGGCTAGAGAGATTTGGCAATAACGAGATTGGCAAATGTATTTTTTGGCTAAACGATATTCGGCAAATATGGTATTTGTCAAAACAATGGTTTGGCAAGCTTAACTGAGCTATTGAGGGATGAGAACCCTATATTGCCTAGTTTAAAAACGCCCGAAATCATTTTTCCAACGTTTCGGCTGCCAGACCAGTCTCAGAATCTGCTTAGGTACTTTGTTTAGCGACAAACCTCGGTTTGCCAAATCTCGTTTTTGTTAAATCTCCACTAGCCAATTGAGATTTGAAGCTATAAAACAAGTTCAACTACGAAAATAAGAAGAACTTCACGATTGAAATTAAACATAATAAAATAAATAGATAAACTTTTAATTCCGGCATAATAAAATGGCGCAAATTTAAAAGGATAAATTGATTTGGTTTACTAAAGGCTGTACCTGAAAACACCCGTCAAAAACATTAAATCTCCCGTCAAATTTTTAAAACTTCTCGTTCTAAGTGTATACTTTTCAAATTTTTTAATTTTTTGCATTAGCGTGTAGCCCTAAATCTCTAGTTTCTGATAAGCTGTCAACTAGATCGATACAATTTTGAAAACTGGGAAAACAATTCATTTAAAAAAAAAGATGTAGTTTTAAAAAACTCAGTTTTCTCCCGTTTTTTTAGAATTGTATCAAGCTAGTAAATAGCTTATCAGAAACTAGAGATTCAGGGCTACATGCTAATGCAAGAAAATAAATAATTTGAAAGGTATACACTGAGAAGGAGAGTTTTTAAAATTTGACGGGAGATTTAATGATTTTGACGGGTGTTTTCGATTCGACCATTTATTAAACACCTGAAGAAAAACCCCACAGACCTACAGAAAGAGCAGAAACAGACCATCCTTCAAATTTTGTACTGTCATATGCATTTCGTTACATTTTATTTCATTTTTCGTTTTTGTTAAATTCGTTTTCGTTACATTTTATGCATTTCGTTACATTTATAAACACATACAGTCAAACCTCACTAAAACAGGCAGGAGTGCCGAATTCCCGGTTAGCCCAAAATCACGTTTAAACTACTACTAATCATGATACATCGGCATTTGTCGTTTTCATGAGCTTTTTTCAAAATATTCCGTTTTCGACAAGATGAGTTTGGGAATTTGAGTTTTTTGAATAAATGAGTTTAAAAATTTGAGATTTTTGAGAAAGTGGGTTCGGAAAATTTCTTTTTTCATGTCCATCTTTTTTTGGACATTTTTTCTTGGGAAACCTTGTTATAGGTCAAATTTATCCTCGTTCTTCCTCATGTATATGTACATAGAAATCGTCGAAGACTCCAATTTTTCCACCTACCCTCTCTTCAGGTCTACATAACCACCCTACTGGTGCTTAAACCCACCCTACTATTATACCCGCCCATCATGCAGGCCTACCTACCTACCCTTTTGGAATATATTTACTGGCATCTATTTACCCATGAGTACCCACCTGGGTAGTTGGTGTTACAGTTGGTGAATTCTTGTTGGTCCTATCGAATCGTGTTTCATATGCAATTTTAAGTGTGATAGCTAGATTTGTTTTAAATTTTTTGAAGATTTTTCGAGCTATCCAGTCGGATATTCACCTGATCCTAGGCTACCTATCCCGGCTTCCGGATAGGTAGGTGAAATCGCAATTTCGGTCTTAACAAACCCGATTAGTGATGCCATTTAAGGTTGAACATTGCGGTGTGTTTTGAATTATATCCAAAAAATTTTGCGGGAATTTAAATATTCAGTCTGAACCAACTAAACCAAGTGGTCGTCCACTTGGAGCAAAATTTTTTTTTACGTTTTACATGTTCCAAAACTTGTTTTTGGACTAATTCGAGCATGCTGAAGATTGTTTGACAGTGGTAAAATGCCGTTATCTCGAGTATTTTTGAGTTTTAGGCAATAATTGATTTCACCAAATTCAATTATTGCCCGATACTCTAAAAATACCCGTGAAAACGGTATTTCACCACTGTCAAACCATTTTCAGCATGCTCGAATTAGTACAGAAAACAAGTTTTAGAACATGTAAAACGTGAAAAAAATTTTTGCTCCAAGTGGACGACCACTTGGTTTAGTTGGTTCAAACTTAAATAAAAATTCCCGCAAAATTTTTAAAAATGTGTAAATTTGAAAAGTGTGGATAAATTCAGTGTGGACCGATTTGTGTAGGGATCAATTCGGTGTGGATCAATTCGGTTTATTTATTTATCAGACCAGCCAAGTGGATATTTACCTACCCCAGGGTATCCACCCAGTGTTTTCTGATTCGGGTTGACGAAAATATTAATTTTGGTTCAAATTAACCTGATTCCCCGCACGATTTAACGTCAGAATAAATGGTTTGTTTTTGATGTTGAGCAAATTTTTATTTTTCAGGCCAGCCAGGTGGATATTCACTGCCCAGGTGGTACCTACCCAGGTTTTGGGATTTGGGTAGGTGAAAATACAGTTTTGGTCCTGTCAAACAGGATTCGCCACGCAATTTTGAGTATGAGAGGATGGTTTTTTTATTTTAAAAATTTCATTTTTTCAGGCCAGCCAGGTGGATATCCGCCTGACCATAGGGTACCCAAACCAGGTTTCAAGGTTTGGTTCAGTAAAATCGAAATTTTGGTCTTATTAAACCAGGTTCATCACACGATTTTGATTCAGAAAAAATGCTTTGTTTTGATTTTCAGCGTGACATCTAAAAAGGATATCCTAAAAAGAGACTACAGACAGAAGTCCCCGATATTAGCGAATTTCCAAACAATTTTTTTGAAAAAGAAAAATTTCCAACTTATTTTTTTTTCGAGGACAGAAAAATTAAAAAAAAAATATTATCGAAAACCGAAAATCTCCAAAAAAATTTGTCCCAAAACGGTAAAAGATCAAATTTATATCACTCAAAACCAGTGTTTCCAAAACACACAGAACAGACACAGAATTTTGAAACAGAACAGAAACAGAATTTCAGAAACAGAACAGAATTCTGTTCTGTTTCTGTTTTCGAAAATTTCTGTTTTCTGTTCTGTTTATGTGATGAAAAAATTATGTTTTCTGTTCTGTTTCTGTGATGTAACAAATTCTGTCTTCTGTTCTGTTCATGTGATGAAAAAGTTCTATTTTCTGTTCTGTTTCCGTGATTAAACAGTCAAGCAGTTTATATTAATACTTATGAACACTGTTAAATAGCTAAAGACGTCGATTTTACATGGTATGACTTACATGACTTACATGGTAGCCTCAGGTCCCCTCAGGTAGTTTAGTTTAGGTATTTTCCTGATTCGATACGGGTATTCCGAATAGCAAAATCGCATTCTTGGTATTATTAATCCGTGTTTAAGGTACCATTTTGATTAACATATTGATAATAATGACAATAATTTGCTTCTTTTACGTGTTGAGGGGGCCAAACATCCCATTTTCATTTGAAGGGGCCAAACGTCCCTTTTTCATAGGAGGGGGCACAACACAAAGGTTTTTCATCTGCTCCTTTAAACGCTTCGATCAACAGATACTCACATAGACCCACCTCCCACAATCCCACAGTTGATACCTCGCCTACCACATACACTCTTTATTGAAACAAAAGCAGACAAAGCAATTACAACTTTACGCACTCTTCTCGAACAACAAGTTGCAATAAACGATAAGTTGCGAACCATGATACCCCCCCCCTGTGTTCGAATTTTTTTTTCTCAGAATCAAAAAAACAGCCGGCTTTCACATGAAATCGGGGTCGAGAAACACGAATATGAGGTTATCTCCTCGATCTGATCACTCCCCGTGGAGGGGGGTAAATTATATACTGCAACCCATCATTTGGTCAGTTGATAGCTTGTTAGAAATCTGAGATCCTGGGCTACACAATTAAAGGGGCATGTTTGTGCGCGATGAAACACAATTTTCAAAAAAGAAAAGTTTTTCACCCAATTGTTTGGGTGAATGAGCATTTGCTCTTCACAATTTTATCCAGAATAAAATCAATTATTTTCGTAGCATTCCACACTCTAAAATCCACACGCTACATATGGAACTAATAGAGAGAATACGGTACTTGAGGTGGATAACCGTCAGGTTAGGTACCTACCTACCTTCGAGATGGATAGGGGACGAAAAACAGGTCAAAATATCGAAGGCATAACATGATTTGGTTTGCGAAAAAGCTGAAATAGGTCACGAAAAAGATTATTTATCTCATGAAAAACTAAACTTAAATATTTCTTATTTTTTGTTATGACTTTTTGTTATTTTTTAGTATTGTGTAGCCCAGGGGCCGTATGCATTGGCAGCTAGGATTGAGGATAGGATTAATCCTATCCTCAATCCGTGTTCCAATGCATACGGATCGGATTGGAGATAGATTAATCCTATCCTCAATCCTATCCGTCAATGCATATGGATCCTTGAGGATAGGAAATCCTATCCTCATGGATCGGCTGTGGGATCGGATAGGATTAATCCTATCCTCAATCCTATCCGTCCTAATGCATATGGATCGGCTTGAGGATAGGATTAATCTATCCTCAATCGGAATGCATACGGATCGGATTGGAGATAGGATTAATCCTATCCTCAATCCTATCCGTCCTAATGCATATGGAGGATCGGCATTCGAGGAGATAGGATTAATCCTATCCTCATCCTATCCTAGCAATGCCATCCTCATCCTAGCATCACGGCCCAGGATCTCAGATTTCTAAAAAGCTATCAACTGACCAAATGATGGGTTGCAGTATATAATTTACCCCCTCCACGGGGAGTGATCAGATCGAGGAGATAACCTCATATTCGTGTTTCTCGACCCCGATTTCATGTGAAAGCCGGCTGTTTTTTGATTCTGAGAAAAAAAATTCGAACACAGGGGGGGGGTATCATGGTTTTTTAGTCAAAATTTGAAAATTTTAATTGGCGCCTTTTAAATTTTAAAGGGATAAATGGGCTGTATTGTTTTTCGGCATTATTTTTTTCAAAAAGAGCCAGTTTCAAAAATGTCCGTTTTCGTCATTTCCCGTTTTGAGCAGTGTTTTCAAAACACAGAAACAGAATAAGAACATAACAGAAGTAGCACATAAAACAGAATTTTTTGAAAACAACAGAATTCTGTTCTGTTTCTGTTTTCAAAGAATTCTGTTTTCTGTTCTGTTTCTGTGATAAAGAAACTCTGTTTTCTGTTATGTTGCTTGCCCAAACCAATTCTTTTTTCGTGACTATTTATTGCTCCAAAGCTTTTTGTTTTGAGCTTCGATGATTATGTTTCATCCTTCAGGGACTAATGGCAAGTCCTGCTGAAAGCTCGCCTTTGTCGCAATCAAGTGTCGGGAGCAAAGCAAGAAGAGTAAGTCGTCGTGGACAAATTTGGAGCAACTTCACGGAGGAGGTCGATGCTACGGGCTATACAACCGTGATTTGCCGAGAATGTAAACAGGTATTCGATTTTTATTCTGTGTCTCATGTCAACTACATATTTTTTGGCAGGTTTTCAAGCATCCATCTATGGCAAGCACTCTTTCGTATCATTGGAGGAAGAGGCATCCGAACAAAGAGCAACCAGCAGCGAAGTTAAGAAGGTTCGACATCACCTTGACGCCGAGAACAAAGTGGGTCACTTTCAATCTAACCGCATGACTTGTCCTACTACCGTTTTCAGGAGCGAAAAAATCGAGAAGCTCTTACGTCTGCTCTAGCCATACCGGGATATTCGATAAGCATGTTCGTTCATCCGTTGATGCTCTATTTACAGCGTTGAATTCAAATGTGGAGGTATGGAAATGTCACTGTTATTCTCTTTATCCAGCCAACTCTAGCCTACTAAATTTTAGTTGCCAGGAAGTTTCGATACGTTCAAGTCCATGCTGGTTTCAAGATGCGCCGCTGTTCAAAAATCAGTTGAAGCAGCCTTGGGAGATTTGCGCGTTCGCCCTTCTATCACTTGCGACGTTTGGTCGTATTCAAGTATGAAGAACGCTTACAAGTCCATGCTAGCGTAAAAGTAAGCTAGTCGGACTGAACTAGACCTGTGAATTCGCAACTTATCGTTTATTGCAACTTGTTGTTCGAGAAGAGTGCGTAAAGTTGTAATTGCTTTGTCTGCTTTTGTTTCAATAAAGAGTGTATGTGGTAGGCGAGGTATCAACTGTGGGATTGTGGGAGGTGGGTCTATGTGAGTATCTGTTGATCGAAGCGTTTAAAGGAGCAGATGAAAAACCTTTGTGTTGTGCCCCCTATGAAAAAGGGACGTTTGGCCCCTTCAAATGAAAATGGGATGTTTGGCCCCTCAACACGTAAAAGAAGCAAATATTGTCATTATTATCAATATGTTAATCAAAATGGTACCTTAAACACGGATTAATAATACCAAGAATGCGATTTTGCTATTCGGAATACCCGTATCGAATCAGGAAAATACCTAAACTAAACTACCTGAGGGGACCTGAGGCTACCATGTAAGTCATGTAAGTCATACATGTAAATCGACGTCTTTAGCTATTTAACAGTGTTCATAAGTATTAATATAAACTGCTTGACTGTTTAATCACGGAAACAGAACAGAAAATAGAACTTTTTCATCACATGAACAGAACAGAAGACAGAATTTGTTACATCACAGAAACAGAACAGAAAACATAATTTTTTCATCACATAAACAGAACAGAAAACAGAAATTTTCGAAAACAGAAACAGAACAGAATTCTGTTCTGTTTCTGTTTCGAAAACTGTTTTGTTCTGTTTCTGTGATGTAACAAATTCTGTTCTGTTTTTTCTGTTCTGTGTTTTGAAACACTGGTTTTGAGTGATATAAATTTGATCTTTTACCGTTTGGGACAAATTTTTTGGAGATTTTCGGTTTTCGATAATATTTTTTTTTTAATTTTTCTGTCCTCGAAAAAAAAATAAGTTGGAAATTTTTCTTTTTCAAAAAAATTGTTTGGAAATTCGCTAATATCGGGGACTTCTGT
The DNA here is from genome assembly GCA_004194705.1 of Ditylenchus dipsaci. Lineage (NCBI taxonomy): Eukaryota > Metazoa > Nematoda > Chromadorea > Rhabditida > Anguinidae > Ditylenchus > Ditylenchus dipsaci. Next base: position 120,459 of record SADC01000046.1, read on the forward strand.
CTGTAGTCTCTTTTTAGGATATCCTTTTTAGATGTCACGCTGAAAATCAAAACAAAGCATTTTTTCTGAATCAAAATCGTGTGATGAACCTGGTTTAATAAGACCAAAATTTCGATTTTACTGAACCAAACCTTGAAACCTGGTTTGGGTACCCTATGGTCAGGCGGATATCCACCTGGCTGGCCTGAAAAATGAAAATTTTAAAAAAAACCATCCTCTCATACTCAAAATTGCGTGGCGAATCCTGTTTGACAGGACCAAAACTGTATTTTCACCTACCCAAATCCAAAACCTGGGGTAGGTACCACCTGGGCAGTGAATATCCACCTGGCTGGCCTGAAAAATAAAAATTTGCTCAACATCAAAAACAAACCATTTATTCTGACGTTAAATCGTGCGGGGAATCAGGTTAATTTGAACCAAAATTAATATTTTCGTCAACCCGAATCAGAAAACACTGGGTGGATACCCTGGGGTAGGTAAATATCCACTTGGCTGGTCTGATAAATAAATAAACCGAATTGATCCACACCGAATTGATCCTACACAAAATCGGTCCACACTGAATTTATCCACACTTTTCAAATTTACACATTTTTAAAAATTTTGCGGGAATTTTTATTTAAGTTTGAACCAACTAAACCAAGTGGTCGTCCACTTGGAGCAAAAATTTTTTTTCACGTTTTACATGTTCTAAAACTTGTTTTCTGTACTAATTCGAGCATGCTGAAAATGGTTTGACAGTGGTGAAATACCGTTTTCACGGGTATTTTTAGAGTATCGGGCAATAATTGAATTTGGTGAAATCAATTATTGCCTAAAACTCAAAAAATACTCGAGATAACGGCATTTTACCACTGTCAAACAATCTTCAGCATGCTCGAATTAGTCAAAAACAAGTTTTGGAACATGTAAAACGTAAAAAAAAATTTTGCTCCAAGTGGACGACCACTTGGTTTAGTTGGTTCAGACTGAATATTTAAATTCCCGCAAAATTTTTTGGATATAATTCAAAACACACCGCAATGTTCAACCTTAAATGGCATCACTAATCGGGTTTGTTAAGACCGAAATTGCGATTTCACCTACCTATCCGGAAGCCGGGATAGGTAGCCTAGGATCAGGTGAATATCCGACTGGATAGCTCGAAAAATCTTCAAAAAATTTAAAACAAATCTAGCTATCACACTTAAAATTGCATATGAAACACGATTCGATAGGACCAACAAGAATTCACCAACTGTAACACCAACTACCCAGGTGGGTACTCATGGGTAAATAGATGCCAGTAAATATATTCCAAAAGGGTAGGTAGGTAGGCCTGCATGATGGGCGGGTATAATAGTAGGGTGGGTTTAAGCACAGTAGGGTGGTTATGTAGACCTGAAGAGAGGGTAGGTGGAAAAATTGGAGTCTTCGACGATTTCTATGTACATATACATGAGGAAGAACGAGGATAAATTTGACCTATAACAAGGTTTCCCAAGAAAAAATGTCCAAAAAAGATGGACATGAAAAGAAGAAATTTTCCGAACCCACTTTCTCAAAATCTCAAATTTTTAAACTCATTTATTCAAAAAACTCAAATTCCCAAACTCATCTTGTCGAAAACGGAATATTTTGAAAAAGCTCATGAAAACGACAAATGCCGATGTATCATGATTAGTAGTAGTTTAAACGTGATTTTGGGCTAACCGGGAATTCGGCACTCCTGCCTGTTTTAGTGAGGTTTGACTGTATGTGTTTATAAATGTAACGAAATGCATAAAATGTAACGAAAACGAATTTAACAAAAACGAAAAATGAAATAAAATGTAACGAAATGCATATGACAGTACAAAATTTGAAGGATGGTCTGTTTCTGCTCTTTCTGTAGGTCTGTGGGGTTTTTCTTCAGGTGTTAATAAATGGTCGAATCGAAAACACCCGTCAAAATCATTAAATCTCCCGTCAAATTTTAAAAACTCTAACTCTATCTAAATAAACCAATGTAACGCTTCGCCTTTCTCCTGTTAAAGGGAATAAGGGCTGTTTGGGAGAGCACAGCCACTGAAATTCGAAATTTAGTTCAATCAAAAATTTAAAAAAAAATCAGCTTGGGGGAACAACTTGATCGAAAAATGCGTATAGAGTTTCTTTTTGCCACGGCCCAGTTGAAGAACATGGTAAGACAGTCGATAAATACAAACATTCACTTTTCTAACGCCCTACCATCAAAGTGGCCCCCTTTCATTCCTTCCACTCCCAATACAGCCCTATTCCCTTTAAAATTCAAAAGGCAGCAATTTTAATTTTTCAAATCCTATATACGAAAAGAGAGTTGTCTGTCCGTCCGTCATCGCGAACTTTTAAATGCCACAAAATGTTTTGTCTCGAGGTGATAATAAAAGTAAATTTTTTTTTGGAGTCTTTGGTAGCGAGAGTTTTGACGGCTGACTTTTGCTTCAGCATTTCAAAATTCAGCTTGTTGACAATTCAGCATTTTGACAATTCAGCATTTTGACAATTGAGCATTTTGACAATTGAGCCTTTTCAAATTCAAATGTTTGATGTTTCAACGAGATTTAAATTCTTATTTTTGTTTATTCACGTGAATCACGGTTTAGCCTTGCGATAATTCTCCTGATTATAAATAATCACCTCTTCATATAAAATACAGTTGACTCTCGATTTAAGGCCAGAAGTTCGTTCTCGCCTAGAGTCTGACACTTTTTTAGCCTAATTTTTTCCATTTCTGTTTTGAAAGTTTGATTCCAAATATTGCAAGGATTCCAATCTGCCGATCGTTTTTCAGACATCCAATCTTTTTCCTTTAAAAACGTAAAAGGTCGATTCAAAAGCAAGGTTTTTTTTTTGAAAAAACCTGTCTTTAAATCAATAGTCTACTGTATAGAATTTTACACTGAACACAAATTTTAACATTTATTCAAGCAAAATCAAACAGATAATAACGATCACACAAAAACGGATTAACAACAATATATTCATCGAGTAAAATTCATCGAGTCTCGGAATTGATTCAAATGACGACGATGAGGAAGATTCAAGTTAACAAGATCGTTGAAGACGACTTAGATGAAATTCGGAGGTAAAAGAGACAAAATACGGAATTCCCTGATGTAAGAATTGAGGCCGCATCCGATTTGACTTCTTCTTCAATCCCAATTTTGCAAGTTTCTTTGTAATTGCGTAACTGTAATGAAAGTAACAACAGCGATGTTCCAAGTCAACTGAAATATTAAAAAATGTATGTTGTTAAGAGAACAATGTGAGTACATCCGAAGTATCTGCGCGCCGCATTTCGAATTGCAATTTCAAAATCTGTCATGAGATTCTCAAATGCTACGGGCGATTTGAATGTTGACGAATTAAACGGCCGATAGCCCTGAGCACGTTATAGTAAGATTCTTCAGATTTATCCTGCATAAAGACCACAACTGCTAGGATGAACGTATTTTGCATCTTGTATGAAGACATAAAGCTGGCGCCATCCTCTGGGCCTTGCATAGAATGTCCCGTCACAAGCGATTGAAGTGCACTGGGATAATTTCTGCAATACGATGAATTAAAAATGAAGCACAGTACAAAAAAAACACCTCAAGCATGAAAAGTGAAGACATGACAACAAATCTTCTTGCTGAGCCCGAGTCAAAGAAGATGAATTGAGAACCATCTGTGTGGACAGACCATCCTTCTGGTATTATCAAGTCAGCCGGCGCAAAGGAACCACGAGGAAAAAGATTCTAAAAATTGACTGTGATGATTGAATATTAATAATATAACTAACTTGTTTGAAGAGTGTAAGACGATGACCAAGGCTTTTTGTATTGACAGCAAATCTAACTTCATCTATAGCTCCTTCTAGTGCTGCTGCTATTATGTCGCGGTTCATAGTCTGCAAAAAAATAGTGTGTATTAATTATCCACCACAAACTTACCAAAGGATTTTGATTGACTATGCGAAGCACCTTGTCTACGATAAAGAGAACTTCCATCTTCATTGGCTCCCTTGGTGGTTGTGCTCTGCGACAGTTATCAGCTACCGCCACTTGATAAAGTTTATAGCCTTAAAAGTTAATAAAATTTACAAGCAGACAATGAAACCCAAAAACTGCCTTCATAAATTAGAGAATATTGACTCTTGCGCTTGCCACAGACGAATCGAACAACTGCGTCATTGACCACTTTTGTCGGAATGCGCTCACTGGATGCTCGAATAGTCGCTGATACTTCTTCTTCACTAGAATCACCAAATACATTGACATCGCTGTCAGAATCGCTTTCCATGTCGAAATTAACTAAACAATAACACATACACAATGCTCACGAGCTCAAAGAAGGCAAAAAAAGTAGCATATGAGACCATGCAATTTGGCTCAATTGTGAAGACATTGAGACAATAACTTTAGTAATCATTTGACTGTTTTACTATGTTTTTAATTTCAACTATCAAAAACTAGATAATTACTTGCTGAATCGTCTTAAGACGAATAGCGGACATTTGAATTTGAAAAGGCTCAATTGTCAAAATGCTGAATTGTCAAAATGCTGAATTGTCAACATGCTGAATTGTCAACAAGCTGAATTTTGAAATGCTGAAGCAAAAGTCAGCCAGTTTTGACGGGCTGTAGGAACTTTCGTAAGAAGACAATTTCGTAAGAGCGAATTTTCGTAATAAACTTTTTCGTAACAGCGAATTTTCGTAACAAGCTTTTTCGTAACGCGGTTTTCAGTAACATTAGTGATATGTTAAGTTGCTTTTTGATCCTCCTTTGATGTTTCTTATAGCTTCTGTGATGTTTTGACCAAAAATAGTCAAGAAAAAATGAAACAGTCAGAGGGTGGAATCGAACCACTAGTGAAAAAAATTCATCCCATCTTACCTACTGCACCATACATGCCACTAATGGGAAATACAGTTGCGGACAATTGATAGCGGACGGCACGTTTATTATTAGACTTACTGTTTTTTCGTAAAAATTTTTAAATGCTTTTAAAAATCGCGATAGGCGGTTTTGTAGAGCACTTAAAGGGCTACAATTATAGCCTACTACTTGTTATAAAAATATCAATTTTGCGCGATTGCTTGAGGCGGTTTGGAAACCCCTCGTTTTTTCTCCCGACAATTGATAGCGGACGATTCAGTTTCTAACATCTTCATTGACAACAACTTTGACAAATACAACAAAAACAATGATTCAATATTTTGTGGCATATCCAGCTACAATTTGGTATATCAAACTTTTTTTTAAATTATTATACGAAAAATGATGACCATAGAAATAAAAGTGTCGATTTCTAGTCAAATTCAAATAAAATGTAAGGAAAATGGTTGTTTGACCACATAATTAAGAGGTTTCTCAAAATTTTGAAAATCGAAATTTACGCCCTTTTGCATTTTTTAAAAGCTCTATGATTTCTCTGCAAAATGAATTTGAAAATCCTGAAAAATGGCTTAAAATAAGGCAAAACGGCACTTTTTCAGGGTTTTCAAATTCAACCTATCTGTATCTCAGTGCAGAGTAGTCCTACGACAACGATCAAGATGTCATTTTGTAGAGAAATCATAGAGCTTTCAAAAAATGAATAAGGTCGTAAATTTCGATTTTTAAAATTTTGAGAAAACCTCTTAATTATGTGGTCAAACAACCATTTTCCTTACATTTTATTTGAATTTGACTAGAAATCGACACTTTTATTTCTATGGTCATCATTTTTCGTATAATAATTTAAAAAAAAGTTTGATATACCAAATTGTAGTTGGATATGCCACAAAATATTGAATCATTATTTTTGTTGTATTTGTCAAAGTTGTTGTCAATGAAGATGTTAGAAACTGAATCGTCCGCTATCAATTGTCGGGAGAAAAAACGAGGGGGTTTCCAAACCGCCTCAAGCAATCGCGCGAAATTGATATTTTTAAAACAAGTAGTAGGCTATAATTGTAGCCCATTAAGTGCTCTACAAAACTGCCTATCGCGATTTTTAAAAGCATTTAAAAATTTTTACGAAAAAACAGTAAGTCTAATAATTAACGTGCCGTCCGCTATCAATTGTCCGCAACTGTAGCTATGTGTAGTATATAATACTAGGGACTGCAGGCGCCTATCGGCGCCTATGTTGTTCGGGAACATTAGTTTTTCATGTACATTAGTAGTTCGGGTAGATTTATCTTTCGAGTGCGTTAATAGTTAGGGTAGATCATCCACCCTAACTGTTGACTAAGCTACTCTACCTCGCCTACCCTTGCCCATCCTCGCCTACCCTCGCCCATCCTCGCCCATTCTCACCTGCTCTTGCCCATTCTCGCCTATCCTCGTCTACCCTTGCCCATCCTTGCCTATCCTCGCCTACCCTCGCCTACCCTCGCCTATCCTCGCCTACCCTCGCCCATCCTCGCCTACCCTTGCCCATCCTCGCCTCTCCTCGCCTACCCTCGCCCATCCTCGCCTACCCTCGCCCATCCTCGCCCATTCTCACCTGCTCTTGCCCATCCTCGCCTATCCTCGCCTACCCTTGCCCATCCTCCCCTACCCTCGCCTATCCTCGCCTACCCTCGCCCATCCTCGCCTACCCTTGCCTACCCTCGCCCATCCTCGCCTACCCTCGCCCATCCTCGCCCATTCTCACCTGCTCTTGCCCATCCTCACCTATCCTCGCCTACCCTCGCCCATCCTCGCCTACCCTTGCCCATCCTCGCCTATCCTCGCCTACCCTCGCTTATCCTCGCCTACCCTTGAAATCCACCATCTCCGATTTGGAGGGCAAGGAAAAATTTTTTTAGAAGCAACTTCGATTATACGTGTTTGTGCTTGAAAGGATGCCAAGATGTTTTACTTGAAGGTTCCGCAGAGATATCTGACATTAATTGGCAAAAACTGGCCAAAAAGTGGGTTTAAACCCGAAAATTCACCTTAAATCCACGCCAAAATCGACCATCACCAATTTGGAGGGCAAGGAAAATTTTTTAGAAGCAACTTCAATCATACGTGTTTGAGCTTAAAAGAAAGCCGAGATGTTAAACTTCAGGGTTCCGGTGAAATAACTAACATGAGTTAACTAAACATAGCAGAAAAGTGGGCTTGAACACAAAATGCCACCTCAAATCCAGGCTAAAATCTACCATCTCTAGTTTGGAGGGCAAGGAAAATTTTTTTAGAAGCAACTTCAATTATACGTGTTTGTGCTTAAAAAAAGCTAAGATCTTGAACTTGAGGTTTCCGAACGAATATCGAACATAAAATTGCAAAAAGTAGCCAAAAATCAGTCTTGAACACCAGAAATTTATAAAAAGTGTGACCCACCCACCCGACCCAAATACTATATAGAGATATAAAAATTACTAAATAGCCCCGAAACATACAATTTTCGGCAACTAATTGCGTTCAGCACAAAAGCTACTCTGAGAATGGGTTTTAAGAGAAATTAAAAATGTTTATGCAATGTTAACTTGCCCCATAAAAAGTTTTTTCTAAGACAAATGTAGTTTTGAATTGATTCAAAATTTGAATTTGAGAACAATATTTTTTCTCGAAAAATGGCCTGCAATGGCAAAAACATAACTTTTATTGAAAAACTCGACAATGGCCTGCATACTTTTGTCAGCGCCCCTCTTAAAAATGCGAATTTCTCGCCGCTCTTTTTTTTCAAACGAAAGCTAACATCGAGGCGAATCTAAAAACATATGCAACAAATATTTTTGAGCCTTTTATGACCCCATTTTTGACCTTTAAAATCGAAAAAGTGTGACCCACCCGACCCAAATACTATATAGAGATATGAATTCTAGCTCGGAGTTTTTCACCATGCTTTTCGGTGTTTTTGCTGGTCTCCTAATGGATGAAAAATCTGGGGGTCAACTAATCATCAAAATTTTCAGTCATATGACCTATGCTTACCAACTTTTGTGCTCATACAGTTAATAGTCATATAATTAACTGTTCGAAGTGTCAAACAGTGACAGAAAGGCCAAAACAAATGAATCAGATGAAATCGTGAATTAGAAAAATTTGATTAAAAGTGAAAAAAAAATTCGATTATTTTCTCTTACGAAAGAAATTCGTTACGAAAATTCGCTGTTACGAAAAAGTTTCTTACGAAAATTCGCTGTTACAAAAAAGTTTTTTACGAATTTTCGCTGTTACGAAACTGTTTCTTTCGAAAGTTCGTTCTTACGAAAGTTCGTTCTTACGAAAGTTCGCTCTTACGAAATTGTCTTCTTACGAAAGTTCCTACAGCCTTTGGACGTCCGTCATTATTACTTTTCTGAGTGTGATGAGCAGTTGGCTGTGTCAAACAATTATGTAGTCGAGTCTCAGTGAGACTGTCATGCTTTTCTCCACTTATTGTAACTCATCCAGGTACTTGAATTGAGTTTTAATTTTGGATTGAATTTTTGAACTGGAGTCTTCAAATGTTTTTTTTTTTAATTTTCTTAAAGGAGCATGCTTTCCTAGTACAACGGCAATTGTTGATTTTTGAATTCCCGGGACGTAAAAAAAATAAAATAATTATGACAAAATTTGCGCAAAATGTTTTTCAAACGCAAACAATTTTTTTCGGTAGTCATTTTTGACTTCTCATTGAATTTTCGGTCGGGTCCGCCGACTCGCTGTTACTTTGTGGTCGCCCATTTGGTTTTTGTGTATAGCTATTTAAGATATAGTGGCTATATCTAATTTTTATGTCTTTTTTGCTTCAGATTATTAAAAGAAGAAGCCAAGTTTTTGCATCGAACCTCATTTGATAAGTTTTTATCCATTATTTGCCGTCTTTTTCTTTTCTTTTGTTCTTCCTGTTCAGGTTGTTTGCGAGGGCGCTCATGCGGATTGTACGAGATCTGATCGGGCTTTCTCTGCGGCGCTACTTTTCTTTCTTGAGTCGGTCACGGGATTAAGCTTTTCTTTGTAAAAATGTGGTTAGTTTGCCAATTAAAATTTTTTTCATAATTGTTTATGCTGGTTTATTATAGAAGGAAAGCTGCTGCCTAATTTTCGACCTCAATGACATGTGCTTCACAACTTCGTATCAGAGCCAGTGCTAGTTGGAGGATTCATATGGTACATTAGGACTGAACAATACCTCGAAGGCTAGGAATCAGTTGGACAGGCGCTAGATGGTGGTCCTTAGTTTTTTCTCGATTCTCTGGTCAGGTAGCCTTTTTTTAATCTCACTGCGACTGCACATGGCCTCACAAAGTAATAAGTGAATGTAGCCTTTAATCCATGGATTAGCCACATACGATTATTTTTGTCTACGTGGGAGCTACAGACTTTTCCAATTGTATGTGGTCGTAGTGTTAGCCAAGTGCACGGGCTAGCCCTTCCCGAGCCGTAATTTGCATAATCCATCACGGTTTATGATGAAGACAATTTTTACTAGAGCCTGTAAAAGTACTGCCCGTGCACATACTTGCGTAGTGTATTTTGCGTATTGTATTATCTTTCTATGTGCCTTCGTGCTCCATTTCAAGACAGTATGGCTAGCAGTGATTCCAAAACAGAAACATAATTCTGACTTTCTTATATAAGAATTGTAGAAAACGCATATAATTCTGAGATAAGGAATTCTTATGTGAGAAATTTTGAAAATTCTGAGATTAAGAATTCTTAGAATAGGAAGATTTGAAAATTCTTATCTAAGAATTCTGAAATAACAGAATTCTGTGATAGCATAATTCTTATTTAAGAATTTTTGAAAATTCTTATTTAAATTTTTTTATTCTGAAGCTCATAATTCTGAGATAAGAATTCTGAAATTAAGAATTCTGACAATCTGTTTCAGAATTCTGACTTTATTATCTCAGAATTCTGAATTTACCATGCTCACAGCTTTTTGTCTCGTTACCAGTCTCTTTTTCGGTCACATAATATATTTTTTAAGTAAAACGCCGTGATGTCCGCCGAAGAAGCAGTTTCTACGAGCAGTCAAAGTCCAAGCGTCCCATCTAGTGCAAAGAAGAGAAAGCGTGACTCGATTTGGGAAAAGTTCAGGAACTTGCATAAAGATGGCATTGACTATGTTCAGTGTATAGAGTGCCCTGAAGTGGTAAGTATCTATAATAGTTTGTTATTTCTAATCACTGTTTACGACCTGATATCGTTCAAGATATATAAGAGTAGAATTCCTGCCTCTACGCTAAAATATCACTGGAGAGCAAGAAGCACAAGTCTGTTGCGGTCATTACAAGCGTTGGTGATGATCCAGGCGCGAAGAAACTGACAAAGTAGGGCACTTTATATTAATGAAGGGATTATGTGTTCTTTATTTTATTCGTATGGCACATTGAATTACGATTTAGGCTGGAGCACTAAGGTCTTATCGGTGCCCTCGATGCCAATAAATGCGTTTCTACATCCAGCCATGCGTTCTTTCATTGATCTCCTAAACAGGGATTTCAAGGTATGATTTTTGATTATTACCGTGCTTGTTTTTATGGCTGTTCAGTTACCGAAGAGTCATGCGACATTGAAAAGACGAATTGAACAGCTTGCGTCAACAACAAAAATTAATCTCAGGCGTTTGGTCAGTAAATTCGGTGCGTGGACGTTTCACCGACTTTACGCATTTGCGTATTTTCGGTGAAACGTTCAAAAACAACAGGGGGGACCAAGGCAGTTTTTTACGTTTTTTCGAAAATTTTCAGATTATGTCCGAACCACCAAAAACCATCCAAAAGCACCTCAAGCCACACAAAACCAGCCAAAAAGCCTCAAATTAACGGTCATTCTGTAAATTATTGAATTAACGGTTATTGCTCATTTCCATGCGTTAAATTAATTTTTCTATTCTGCTTGTTTCTAATCATTCCTTCTGCTATTTCTTGTGTACAGTTGTTATTTGTGCCGTCAATTTAGTTTTCATTTGTTCACGAAACACCAAAACAGCTAAACGGGAGTGACTGTGGGATCTTTGCCTGCACCATTGCCGAGCACGTTGCCAGGAACGCGCCGATGAATTTTAGGCAGAATGATATAAGTGAATTTCGAAGGAAGATGTTAAAGAAATCACAGACGGGCGATGGTCTTAGTTGTTTATATTTCAGTCTCGTTATTATTGTTGTTGAAGTTCGGATTTTGAATAGTGTAAAATTTAAATTCTAACGACTTACTACAAGGGAATGGCGAGGAATGATTAGAAACAAGCAGAATAGAAAAAATGATTTCGACGCATGGAAATGAGCAATAACCTTTAATTTAAGAATTTTCAGAATGACTGTTAATTTGAGGCTTTTGGCTGGTTTTGGGTGTTTTTGGTGGTTTTGTGTGGCTTGAGGTGCTTTTGGATAGTTTTTGGTGGTTCGAACATAATCTGAAAATTTTCGAAAAAATGTAAAAAAACTGCCTTGGTCCCCCTGTTGTTTTTAAACGTTTCACCGAAAATACGCAAATGCGTATTTTCGGTGAAACGTCCCTTTACCGTAAATTCAAAACAAAGCCGTCAATCACTTGCGATATATGGACGGATGCATCAATGAAGAATACTTACTTGGGTATGGTTGTTTTGACTTAATTCACTTCTATGTCCTATGCTTCAGGAGTAACGCTGCATTTTGTTAAAGACAGTCAACTACGCACCACTTTTCTGGGTTTCGTTTTCTACACGGTGCTCATAGTGCCATCAACATTCGACAAGAAGTCATTAGGGTTTTGGAAGAATATGGACTGACCTTGGACGAAATATTCAAAGTGGTGACGGATAATGGCTCCAACATTCTTTCTGCATTTGCAGATGTGTTCGAATGTGGGTTTTTTTGTTTATCGTGGACTGTTTTTGTGCCTTTCATTCAGTGCCTTACGAGCTCCCCAGCTATGAATATGATGAAGACGACGATGACTATGAATCTATTACTTTTCCAGCAGAGGATGTCTTGCTGTAGGCTCTTCATTAGCTCCTATTAATTAGTTTGGTTAGAAATTTCATTCGGTTTTTAGAGATAATATGCCGCAACGGATTAGCTGCTATGCTCATTTTCTACAGCTAGTGATTATGAAAATTTTCAAAGATGGAATCTGCGACACTGTAACTTTCAAGAAGATGTGTGACTTGATTTGTCGTTTTAAGCATTCGCATCAAGCTTCGCAGGTCATCATTAGGTATTTTGTGTTTACCTAAATAAGTTCTGTAGGAATTGACACTTCTAACCGATAAGGCTTTGATTTCACTATCCGCTACTCGCTGGGGATCAGTTATTCAAGTCATCAAACGGTTTATTGAACTCCAGGAATACGTGGTTGTGATTGCTCGCAGAAAGAACTGGCCCATCCCGAGTGACAGCAACTTAGAGGTTATATACAGCTTCACTTCTGCTTGTTAAAAATATTTTCAGCAATTGGCATCGATTTCAAAAGTTTTGGGGCCCTTCGTCGAAGCCTTGAAAAGGATACAAGGAGAAAAGTATGTTACTATTTCACACTGTTTGGAGTACACAAGAGCAATTATTCTTTCACTCGATGATTTCAACGTATCTTTGTTGCTCGCTTGTTGATTAATTCTTTCCGATGTTCTCTAGGGTGATCCTTGCCTCGCGCCTTCCATTGACAGAATTCGCACACTGGTGAAAGAACGCTTCACAAATGTTTTGAACATGGACAGAGTCAATTTCGATCCTATCTTCTTGATGGCATGCGCTTTTGATCCAACTACAGCTGGGTGCCTTGATGATAGCGACCTCACAAAATGCGCTGACTGGATACGCCAGATGGTGAAAAGATTTGTTTTTTCACTATGTGTTCTTAATTTAGTTAGATAAATTGTTTATTTCTTGCTTATTAAAGCTTCCTGAAGATCGACGAACCGTGATTCAGCCAGTGGTGGGCGATGCGAACAACACGCTCGACAACTTCATATCACGTTTGAAAAAGGACGCACAAAGCTCTAGGAGAAGCACTGAAGCAAAAGGATCTCGTTCGAAATCATGGATTCTGAATGCACTTCATAACGTTCAAGATGTTGGAAATGGAGAAAATGATGTCGACGCAGCCAAATATTGGAGCGGTTTTCTTTCATCTGTCTGTTTTTATCTGTGGTTATTTCAACAATTCTGTGATTTTAGGATTGGCATGCATTGGCAGTATTGGCTCTTCAAGTGCTCAGTGTGCCGGCTACTAGCGCCCCTATTGAAAGGATCTTTTCCCAGGCTGGACTTAGAAATCGGACAAATGTTTCTCTATTGAATTCGCAGTTAATAATTTATCGTAACGGAACGGTTGTTTAGCCATGTTGCTTCGGTAGTGCGCAAATAAAGTTGATATAAATCCTGTGCTTGTTTTTGAAACGTGAAAAAGAAAGGTGTCGGAAATATGTAGATTATGATAATAGCGAAATGTATTGGATATGATATACACACAAATAAAGTATTGGATCTAGCCATTTTGCTTTGGCAGTGTACAGATAAAGTTGATATTGAAGACCGTGTGTGTTTTTGTAAACTTGAGAAAGAAAAGTGTCCGAAATATATAGATTGTAAAAATAGAGAAATTTACAGGATACAATATATACACGAATAAAGTGATTTGACTCATGTAGAGTTTGAATGCACCTCTAAAATAGTAAAAAAATAGACAAAAAACAATAGATACAAAAGAATGAATGTCAGAATTCTGAAAATAGAATTCTTCTATCTAAGAAATACTATGTCAGAAATTACTTATCTAAGAATTCTGAGACTTGAAAATTCTGATATAAGAATTCTTATATAAGAATTTTCCTATCTCAGAATTTTCTTATCTAAGAATTCTATGATCAGAAAATTTTGAGATAGGAAAATTCTTAGATAAGAATTCTTATATCAGAATTTATTTCTCTTTTGGAATCACTGGTGGCTAGGCCCTTGTAACATAACTGTCGGAGAACGTCAACTTCATGTAATAGGCTGCCTAGCGAAAGTGATTATAAGTCACATATTATTTACCATAATGATCTGTTGGAGTTCATGTTTCTAATTTTCAGGTATGTATCCTGAACACAGGATAGTAGTTAAAACACGGATAGTCCGTAAAAGAGCATATAAACAAACGGTAGCTCAAGACCTGCATAGCCAAGGACGCTAAAAGATTATTTCCCTGATGAGAACAAGATACCTGAGTGACGCATCATACCTGAAAATTAGAAACATGAACTCCAAAAGATCATTATAGTAAATAATATGTGACTTATAATCACTTTGGCTAGGCAGCCTCTTACATGAAGTTGACGTGCTCCGACAGTTATGTTACAAGGGCCTAGCCATACTGTCTTGAAATGGAGCAACCTGAACAGGAAGAACAAAAGAAAAGAAAAAGACGGCAAATAATGGATAAAACTTATCAAATGAGGTTCGATGCAAAAACTTGGCTTCTTCTTTTAATAATCTGAAGCAAAAAAGACATAAAAATTAGATATAGCCACTATATCTTAAATAGCTATACACAAAAACCAAATGGGCGACCACAAAGTAACAGCGAGTCGGCGGACCCGACCGAAAATTCAATGAGAAGTCAAAAATGACTACCGAAAAAAATTGTTTGCGTTTGAAAAACATTTTGCGCAAATTTTGTCATAATTATTTTTATTTTTTTTTACGTCCCCGGAATTCAAAAATCAACAATTGCCGTTGTACTAGGAAAGCATGCTCCTTTAAGAAAATTAAAAAAAAAAAACATTTGAAGACTCCAGTTCAAAAATTCAATCCAAAATTAAAACTCAATTCAAGTACCTGGATGAGTTACAATAAGTGGAGAAAAAGCATGACAGTCTCACTGAGACTCGACTACATAATTGTTTGACACAGCCAACTGCTCATCACACTCAGAAAAGTAATAATGACGGACGTCCAAAGGCTGTAGGAACTTTCGTAAGAAGACAATTTCGTAAGAGCGAACTTTCGTAAGAACGAACTTTCGTAAGAACGAACTTTCGAAAGAAACAGTTTCGTAACAGCGAAAATTCGTAAAAAACTTTTTTGTAACAGCGAATTTTCGTAAGAAACTTTTTCGTAACAGCGAATTTTCGTAACGAATTTCTTTCGTAAGAGAAAATAATCGAATTTTTTTTTCACTTTTAATCAAATTTTTCTAATTCACGATTTCATCTGATTCATTTGTTTTGGCCTTTCTGTCACTGTTTGACACTTCGAACAGTTAATTATATGACTATTAACTGTATGAGCACAAAAGTTGGTAAGCATAGGTCATATGACTGAAAATTTTGATGATTAGTTGACCCCCAGATTTTTCATCCATTAGGAGACCAGCAAAAACACCGAAAAGCATGGTGAAAAACTCCGAGCTAGAATTCATATCTCTATATAGTATTTGGGTCGGGTGGGTCACACTTTTTCGATTTTAAAGGTCAAAAATGGGGTCATAAAAGGCTCAAAAATATAGCCCGTAGCATCGACCTCCTCCGTGAAGTTGCTCCAAATTTGTCCACGACGACTTACTCTTCTTGCTTTGCTCCCGACACTTGATTGCGACAAAGGCGAGCTTTCAGCAGTACTTGACATTAGGCCTTGAAGGATGAAACATAATCATCGAAGCTCGAAAACAAAAAGCTTTTGAGCAATAAATAGTCACGAAAAAAGAATTGGTTTGGGCAAGCAACATAACAGAAAACAGAATTCTTTGAAAACAGAAACAGAACAGAATTCTGTTCTCTTCTGTTTTCAAAAAATTCTGTTTTATGTGTTACTTCTGTTATGTTCTTACTCTGTTTCTGTGTTTTGGAAACACTGCCGGGAATGGCTCATACTGATTTGGTTTGCGAAAAGGCTGAAATATGCCACGAAAAAGATTATTTCTGCCACGAAAAACGACATACCACGAAAAAGCGGAAATGTGCCACGAAAAAGCTGAAATGTACCACGAAAAAGCTGAATTGTGCCACGAAAAAAAATATTTATGCCTTTTTCTGTCCAAGACCAACCAAGTTTTGCAATATTTTGCAAGAATTTAAATTTTTTAGTCATGAAATAACTTGGATCGCTCAGAATCCCACCCCGGTATGGCCAGAAGCCCCTGAAAGTTGGTTTTTTGGGGGTTTACTACAGGGAGTAAACTTTTTGCGAAAATTCGATTGAGCGGATCAGAATCCCGGTCCGATCGGCTGAATCACTCAGAACTCCAGGTTTATGATGGTTTTAAGTGGTTCAGGGTGGAATTCTGAGTAATTCAGCAGATCGGACCGGGATTCTGATCCGCTCAATCGAATTTTCGCAAAAAGTTTACTCCCCCTTTAGTAAACCCTCAAAAAACCAACTTTCAGGGGCTTCTGGCCATACCGGGGTGGGATTCTGAGCGATCCAAGTTATTTCATGACTGAAAAATTTGAATTCTTGCAAAATATTGCAAAACTTGGTTGGTCTTGGACAGAAAAAGGCATAAATATTTTTTTTCGTGGCACAATTCAGCTTTTTCGTGGTACATTTCAGCTTTTTCGTGGCACATTTCCGCTTTTTCGTGGCACATTTCCGCTTTTTCGTGGTATGTCGTTTTTCGTGGCAGAAATAATCTTTTTCGTGGCATATTTCAGGCAACCAGACAAATACAGTTTTTTGTAAAATTTGTCGCCCGACAAATACAGTTTTTTGTTGTTTTTGTCGCGCGACAAATACAGTTTTTAAAATTTTGTCGCGCGACAGATACAGTTTTTTGTTGTTTTTGTCGCGCGACAAATACAGTTTTTTGTTGTTTTTGTCGCGCGACAAATACAATTTTTGTTGTTTTTATCGTGCCACATTGTTTTGTTATGATTACTCACAAATATAACAAAATTATCCGGATTGGTCCTCCTTGGATAGCACAGCGAATCTTGAATAGAGCGAAGAAATTCGAGTAGCTTTTCATCTGACGGTTTTCCTGGATGTTCTTTCCTTTGAGCATTCCACTCGTTGACGATTGCATGAATTCGTTCTTCGGATTCCAGCTGCTTGGCCCTGATGTTGCAAAAATCTTCTTCCGGTTTTCCTTCATCGTCACGCTCGATCGGTTCCCTGAGAAGAAAACTAAGCTCATCACCATTTTCATCTTCAGATTCGCTAGACATGTCGACGGATCTAAACAAGATCTATTAATGACAACGATAAATAAACTGATAAACTATAAATAATGTTTGTCGTGCGACAGAAACAACAAAAAGTAATGTTTGTCGCGCGACAGATACAACAAAAAACTGTATTTGTCGCGCGACAAAATAAAAAATACTGTATTTGTCGCGCGACAAACATTGAAAAAACTGTATTTGTCGCGCGACAGTTTCGACACGACATATACAACAAAAACTGTATTTGTCGCGCGACAAAAACAACAAAAAACTGTATTTGTCTGGTTGCCATATTTCAGCCTTTTCGCAAACCAAATCAGTTTATGCCGCCGGGAATTCAAAAATCAACAATTGCCGTTGCGGGAAACTTTATATACGCATCGCCTTAGGTCACAGGTTCGACTACCACTGGCTGCAGACCTTATTTTTTTTCTCCATTTATTTACAAGTTTAGTGTCAAAATGTAGCCAACGTTCTGGGCTTTCATTTGAGCTATCATACAGACGAAAAGTTGGTATAAAGTAGGGCTAAAATATAAAACATCCGATTCGATGAAATCCTCAATAGGACTATACCAGTACTTTTCGGTAGTATTCTGGAACTGACGTTTTTTCCCAATTTTAATTTACATACTCATTTGCAACCTTACACTCAAAATGTAGCCCCACTTCTTGCCGTCATTTTCAGCATACGATTGTATGAAATCATGTAAATTGAAATCGCAAAAAAATTTAGTTCCTAGTACGCATCATTTAGGCTAGTTTCCTTTGATTTTGGTAGTCATTGCCAAAAATTGCAAAATTGAGGCAGTTACTGACAGCAAAGCAGTGCTGGAAATGGTTGCAATCGATTGCTCGATGATTTTTGGACCTAAAAGTCAAAAAACTTACTAAAAAATTAAATTAAAACACCCCCAGAGGGACTGGAACTTTCGACAAAAGGCGATGCGTATATAAAGTTTCCCCCCCCCTTAAAAAAAACCGTTATAGGCACTGTACTTATGCTTTTATTCGATAATCATTTGTCGTGATGACGTAGTTTAAAACCTCTATCGTCCCACTTGTAACAAAATGTTCTTAAGTTTGTGTCAAAAATGTCGCAGCAGAAAGATATCAAGGAGGAAATCGAGAAGCCATCTTCACAGGACTCTCAAGGCTCCGCTGATGAAGATGATGCCATGCGCACCGTGGAAAGAATTCTGAGAAAACGCATTCAAGAAACATGCCCGCAATACAGAGTCAAATGGCTTGGATTGCCTCATTCCGAAAATACATGGGTTCCTGAGGAAGATCTGGTAATTTTCTATAATAGGTAATTTCTGTAATAGTTATTTATTCCGATTTTTCAGGATTGTCCGGAACTGATTGAAGAATACAAGGAAAAAAGCGTAGGAAGAAGTTTGATGAAGGCGTTGAAGATGCTACTCCACCGGAGAATGGTGATCAAAGCGGTGAAACTGCTACTGATGAGGATGTGCCGGAGGAGGTACTTTCTAATTTGGGGCTCATATACTTACTGGAACCATTTTCTAGCCAAGCAAGGGAAAAAGCGCAGCATTCAGAGTGCAAAACCTGCACTTTCTGTCAGTCAGCCTGCACCTAAGGTATTTTAGCATTCCTACATATAAATATGCTACCTAAACTTGTTTAGAGGAACAAGACTGCCTCAGCGGTTAAGAAAAAAGACGGGGCAGATGCTTTCTATGAAGTGGAATCAATCTTGGACAAGATGATTAAGAATGGTTGTGCGCTGTATAGAGTTAAGTGGAAGACGTTTTCGAAGCCGACTTGGGAACCGGCTAGCAATTTGGTATCTGTTTTTATTGCGGAAAATAAAATTGAGTGATTATTTTAAAGGAATATTGCGACTTACTCAGCCAATACGAAGAGGGTTTGAAAAAGAAGCGAGCGTCCAAGCCAGTTGCATCGACAAAGTCTGCGAGCAAGCCATCCGCTACTATCACTCCTGTTGTTCCCGCAGGTATTCTCAAGCAAATGCCACCAAGAAGTCTTTCATATGGCATGTCTACGTATCATCCGCGTGTATCTCCTCATGTGCATTTCCAGGTCAGTTAATTAAGTGTAGTGGTTTCGGGTACTGTGAGCGAGATATTTTTCTTTTCATTGTGAGTGGAAAATTTCGGGTTTCAGGATTCTCCGACAAGCAAAAGCGACACCGAGATATTTGGACAGCTTGTGGTGCGCAAATTAAATGACATGAGTCCCTTGATGTTGGCCAGGCTCAAGTAGAAATTCTGCAGATTATTAACAAGGTCAAATTTAGTGTTTCGGAGTGAATCGTGTTTATGTTACTGTGAAGTTGACTTCATTTAATTGTTTGTCGTAGTTATTGCAAGGTGTCACGGAAATAAATTGAGTTTGTTTTCGCGTAGTATCCTAATTTTTGTAATTTTTCAGTTATTTTCTACATGTTAAAATTAAAGGCAGGGAACATATTGTAAGGAGAGCTCATTCCGTATAGAAAGGGTGAGAATAGCATAACTTAGAGTTTGTGTTGTTGCTAAGCAACCTCGCGTAGGATAGCGCATATGCTTGAGAGCTCGATTCCCTACTGACTATTTTCCTAGTTTTTAATTTTATGATTTCAGTATAAATGTCAGAATCGGGAGAAGTTCCATTAACGGATGACGCTATAAGCCAGCAAAATTTCGATAATCAAGCTGAAAATGAACCCAACAATGTTTCCCGAGAACCAGCATCCTCTAATCTTGAAGGGGCAGAGATAAGGCGGAAAAAACTGCCGGACCTGGTCAAATGTATGAGTCATATTTGTTGAGTGAAGCTACAGTAGAGCGCTTGAAACTACTTGACTATGAGAGTGAATTCATTCCGAAATCAGACAGCTATAAACTTATTCCTAGGTTGTTATTTGGCAAATATTCTCCAACTGAACACGTATTCCTTTTAGGCATTACTTTGTAAACAGGACAAACACTGGGGAACAATTTTTTCTATTCACAACATAGCGGCATGGCTTATTAATGACAAGGCTAAACTTTCTCAAATGGAAATGCCGCATGAGTTTGATGATCCCAATGCCACAATTGCCAGCATTATTAGTGCCTTAAAAGCAAAAGTAAAGTGTTTCTCAAATTTCTTTGATTGCTATTATACTATAATTTAATTCCTCAGGCTATTGATGTCCCCTTTGCATCCAACAAATTGAAGGTAATTGCTTGTTTCACACATATTTTTCAAATTGGTTATTAAATTTTTAAGTCTGGTTCTGGTGATCAATGCCTGTTCGTGCTTGACAAATTGACTGAGATGGCTCTTGAAAACGCAAATTTCCATTTTTCTAAGTTGGAATTTTTGAAGAACAAACTTAATTTTTGGTGTTTTTTAAATTGAAAGTACCTATCTCTGTGAAGTTTTTTCCGACAATTCCCACTGGCTAAAATTCTGTCAGCGATCTGAATCCTAAAGCAGAATTCGGCAAAGATAGTCGGTCGTCTTTTGAATTCTTGACACTTCAACTTCAGTTCATATCTTGGTGTTTATGCTATCGGTACTAGCCCTCATTTTTTTTCAAATTGGACCGAAATGACATCCTCAGAACTTCTCACGCAATTATACACAATTAAAGAAACATTTCTAAGCACTTTCTGACTAAAAAATTTCGGTTTGTAAAGTTTGACTTTCGTTACTTGAAGTTATATGGTATAATATATTTTTTGACAAAAAAGCGTGATCAACACTTGGTCATAAACCGCATTTTTGGCATACCACTAAAATGACCTTCTTGCAGAATCGAAGTAATGGAAGAGGCAGTAGTAGAGAACAGTGAGGATAGCATACAAGTGGATGAGGCAGAAATTTTAGCTGATCAAGTTTTTACAAATCCTCAAGTTGCAAGCTAATTTATTGTTAAATTAAGTTAGAAGAAGAGGAGGATGTAGCTCTAGCAGAAGATGAAGATGATGACGACGAACACCACATCGTGCGCCTCAGCGACGCTAACGTGGCAAGTCGAGACCAACTTTATGCCAATGAACTGCATGAAGTGCCATTGAAAGAAATTCTTCACAACTTCACAGATGCAAACACGATGACAGCTGAGTTGAGAAGGGTGATCCCTCAGCTGAAAGTGACCATCCGGTCTAATCTCAAGGTGCTGCTGCTTATTAACCACCTACATATACATTGTGTTTCAAGAAATCCTAACACTTTTAAAGGGTCACAACTTTTTTCCTAGGTCGAAATTCAATATTCTGTAAACGCCAATCAACTCATTTTTCGATGGAAATCTGTTTGGTAAAGTCAAAAACACGATTTTTACTTGCCCCCCCCCCCCCCTGTGGCACTGGTCTGTAGATGTCCGCTGGATGGTAAAGGGTATACCACAGGGGGGGGGGTGGTGGCAAGTAAAATCGTGTTTTTGACTTTACACACCAAACAAAGTTCCATCGAAAACTGAGTTGATTGTCGTATACAGAATACCGGAATTCGACCTAGGAAAAAAGTTATGACCTTCAAAGGACCATGGTTTTTGCGCGCAGTGGAATGTGCAAAATTTGAATTGGCGGGGGACACTTCTCTTTCGTGTAATTATGTACTCTTTCGAGTCATTCAAAACAACTCGAAAGAGTACACTGATAGACGAAAGAGAAGTGTCCCCGCCAATTCAAAGTTTGCACGTGCCACTGCGTGCAAAGAGCATGGTCCTTTAAAAGTGTTAGAATTTCTTGAAACACTCTGTACAACTGGTTTAACTATTAGGATTGGAGAATGCATGCTGAACAAATCCAAAAGTATGAGGAGTCAATAAATGACCAATTTAAAGAGATCAAACCGTACCTTGTGCAAAATGTGGAGGAGATAACTCAGTCCATGGAGAGAATACAGTCCAGAGAAGCTCATCTCAACACTCAATTTGATGGATTGCTTCAGGTTGCAGGACTTAAATTCTGCAAAGTTTACATTGGTTGTATTGGGTTTTTTTAGATTTACAGAGTGCGCCAAAATGAACTTGCAGCTATCGGTGAGCAATATCGGTGGGTTGTGCTTTTCAACCATTATATTTCTGAAAATGTCTATAATTACTTCAGGGAGAGCAGTGGAACTCTCAACAGCCGAGCGGAAACACTCAACAACTTAAATAAAGAATTGACCAAGTAAGCAATTACATACTCGAGCAAAATTTTAATGAAAGTCTATCTATTTGCTAAAATATATATTAGGGTGGTGCGGTTACGGTTTATTTTTGGATCCGGTTTATTTTTTCTCAGACATTTTTATCAAAGATTTGACAGAAATTTTTACATTTTGCGGACCCTAATACTAAAATTTCTTCTTCTTCAAAATAGGATATTAAACGTACAAAAAAATAACAATAGTTGCACTAAAAACCCGGTTAACCGAAAGAAATCGGAAAAAAACCGACCGGTTTTTTTAAACCGGTTTTTTTCCTGATTTCTTTCGGTTAACCGGGTTTTTAGTGCAACTATTGTTTATTTTTTTCTACGTTTAATATCCCATTTTGAAGAAGAAGAAATTTTAGTATTAGGGGTCCGCAAAATGTAAAAATTTCTGTCAAATCTTTGATAAAAATGTCTGAGAAAAAATAAACCGGATCCAAAAATAAACCGTAACCGCACCACCCTAATATATATGTATATGAAATTTTGAAATGTAAACATTTTAGGTAAAACAACAAATAGAGGAACAAGGCATGCAGAACACTAACGGAAGTGGGTTTTAACTATACATCTCAGGGCTGCGTCGGAACTTTTCGACACTTTTCGGAACTAGGTATCTAACTTTTTGTAAAAGTGTCTTTTCGAAATTCTGTTTTTACTATTTGATAGACAATTAAAAGTTCCGATGCATTCATGGG
Organism: Ditylenchus dipsaci; assembly: GCA_004194705.1. Taxonomy (NCBI): domain Eukaryota; kingdom Metazoa; phylum Nematoda; class Chromadorea; order Rhabditida; family Anguinidae; genus Ditylenchus; species Ditylenchus dipsaci. The sequence continues at coordinate 143,334 of SADC01000046.1, forward strand.
GGTCAGAAATCCGTTATTGATAATAAAAAAACTGAGATATTGACCTTCAAAGTCAAAAGTTCCGAAAATCCGGTTTCTGATTTTCGGAACTTTTGACTTTGAAGGTCAATATCTCAGTTTTTTATTATCAATAAGTGATTTCTGACCCCATGAGTGCATCGGAACTTTTAATTGTCTATCAAATAGTAAAAACAGAATTTCGAAAAGACACTTTTACAAAAAGTTAGATACCTAGTTCCGAAAAAGTGTCGAAAAGTTCCGACGCAGCCCTGATACATCTGTTTCATACACCAAGTTGCGCGCGGCCCTATTCTTTCAGATACGGTTCGAAGAGGATTTAGAGGTGCGCACTTTATTCCAACCCCACTCGACACGTTCAGGGACTAGTCGACACAAATTTTTTAACACGGGAAAAGCTGGGTGTACCAAACTATGCGTTTTGTGCAGAATTTCACGCTGAGCACGATGGCTGAAAAAAATGTTTGGAAAGAGGACGGATTCGAACGGGTTGAACAGCAGTTAAAAAAAGCTAATTTTTTCCCAACCACCTCGGAATGAGTGGTACTTGCTCAAATTTGTGTACCGCATTGGCATGTAATATCCAGGGTTGGCCGATCGTTACTTTTTAAGTCACATTTAGGGTCACACGACTTTTTGAAAAAGTGTTACTTTTTTTGTGACCCGCTAGGTCACAGAAAAGTCACATTTTTTTAAAAAGTATTTCGACCTAATTTTATGTGACCTTTGGGTCACATTTTTGTTACTTCGAAATATTTCTTTAAACTAAACCAGCAATTTTATTTTCTTTGGTTACAATCAACTGAAAGTCTGTTGTTCAATAATGAACGCATACATATGAGAGTAGATGTTTTTCTGAGGACATTTTGTTGGAATGTTTGAACTGTTTGCTACAAATAGTTGTTATGTTTTACAATAATGGTGGAAAAGAATAGTCAAAACTTCTTTTTCAGATAATAGCTGAAATCAAAAAGTATAAGTTTTAGAACTATATTTTCTATACTTTTGAATATATTTTTCGCTGCAAGAATCAGACTCTAAACGCGAAAACCTTTGTTCAAATTTTTGCCTGAAGTTTTTGTTTGCTAAAGTTTCACTTAGGTATTTCTAAGTAATTTCTTATTAAAATTATCTAGACCTATTGATATAAGCCACCTTTATTAGAAAAAGAGCTTTAGAGAATTAAAATCGTTCATTCTGTACTTTTACCCTTTCCACGTGACCTTTACAAGAGTGGTGGTGAGATAATTAAGTTCCACGAAGAAGTTATGCAGATATAGGGTTCGATAAGCGTGTAATAGAAAACTTTTCGTACAACAGATGAGGGTCTAACATGTTGGGCGTTGGAGGAGCCAATCACATAGATGCTGGTGCCACATTTTACACAGCGCTTGGTGCATTGTTAAAGCCAAGAGGATGTTGATAAAGGCATGATACACTTGGCCCAACTACACAAGAAAATCCATTCAAAATTGCGAAACAATAGAGTTTTAGTTGACTGTAACAAAGAAATGAAATTGCTGATTCAGTTTGAAAAAAATTTCGAAGTTATAACGAAGTAACAAAATGTGACCTAAAGTCATGAAATAAGTCAAAAAATAAAAAAAAATGTGACTTTTCTGTGACTAGCGGGGTCACAAAAGTAACACTTTTTTAGAGGTCTTGAAATTTTCAAAAAGTCACAATGCAACCAGAAGGTAACATTATGCCAACCCTGGTAATATCTCGAAATGCAGGGCGTGATCCACCTATCTATTACACATGTAGCAGAGTTATTATAATTTGACTTTTTTAAAATTTTCTTTTGAAGCTAGTTTTCGAAATTTTTTCCACTCGAGACGACAAACATTCAAATATGTCGCGAATAAAATTTCGAAACTGGCTTATAGAAGGAAATCAGAAATTTTATCTGAAATAATAACCATTCTAAAAATTCATACTTAATACATTGCTCTGATCACGCCCTGCATTTCGAGATATTACATACCCATGTGGTACATAAATTTGAGTAAGTACCACTAATTTCTAGGTGGTTGGGAACAGGCCAAAATTAGCTATTTTCAAATACTTTTTTACCTGTTTGAATCCTCCTGTTTCCGAATTTTTTTTTCAGACATCGTGTTCAGCGTAAAATTTGCTTGAAACGCATAGTTTCATACACACAGCCTGTTGCGTGTTGACAGCATTATACTGTATTTATTAAAAACACATAATATAATTGTTGCAGCCCCTATTCTGAAAATCAAACAGTCCATATCCAAACTGGAAACAGCTGTATTCACTATGCGAGTGCAAATAGTGGTGGCTGAGCAGGCCTTATCCAGAGTCAACTCTCGCACAGATTAAACTTGACAGATATGTTCGATTAACTCTGCAATTTTTACACATGTAATGCATAAATTTGTTGATCATATCAAATAAAACAATCACCGGATAACTTCTAATCTACCATTACCGCATTTAAGTAGTCGATATCTCCTAATAAACTAGAATAACAAGGCTACAGCAGGGATGAGCTTTTGTAACTATTTGCGGAGATAGTTACAAATTTTTGCATTTGAAAAATAGTTACAGACTGTAACTATTTTGACCTTTGTAACTATTCTTGTAACTATTTCTCGACACGAAAGTAATAATTAAAAAAATAGTTACAGCGTGTAACTATGGCTAAAGTACAGTACAGTCAAACCTCGTTATAGTGCGACCCCCAAAAGTTCGTTCCAGCCTCGGGTCCGACACTTTTTTGAACTCGATTTTTGAAGCTTTTTGTAAGTTCTGTTTTTACAATCTGGTCCCAAATATCGTCAGGATTCCGATTTTGCCGATCGTTTTTCTGAAAACTAAAATTTTTTCTTCTAAAAAAGCAAAACCTCGATATAGTGCGACCACATTTTGAAAAAGGGTCGCACTATATCGAGGTTTTGCTTTTTTTAAAGAAAAAATTTTAGTTCTCAGAAACGATCGGCAAAATCGGAATCCTGACGATATTTCGGACCAGATTGTAAAAACAGAACTTACAAAAATCTTCAAAAATCGAGGTAAAAAAAGTGTCGGACCCGAGGCTGGAACGAACTTTTGGGGGTCGCACTATAACGAGGTTTGACTGTATATGTCATAGCCGAAAATCTTCACAAGCCATGTTTTTTCAGCGTTTTAGCACCTAAAACATACAAAAAACACGTTTTCCGGCCCGGATGGCCATTTTTTGAAAAAAAATTTTTGATTGAAATGACCAAAACCATGATACCCTATACCCTATGACTAATTTTAAGGGAATTTAGGGCTGTATTGGGGTGGAAAGGGACCAAAAAGGGCCACTTTTGTACAAAAAGAAAGATGTTGAACATAGTTTTGTTGACTGGGGCCTACCGCATAAAGAAACTCTGGTATGCATACATTTTTTATGCATCCAGAGTCACTTTCGAGTGATTTGTGTCTAAGGTATGTGGGTGTGCGCATCTCAACCCAAGCAACCAAGCCCCTGCGCCCCGAAGTGGGCGCAGGGGGCTTGGATGGTTAGAGATGCGCGCACTCACTTACCTTAGACATAATTCCGAGCAAGACTCTTGATCAAAAATGCATTTAGATGCTCTTTTTGCCCAGCTCCAGTGACCAAAACATGGTAAAACCGTCAAATGGTAGAAATTTAAAAATGCCCAAAACTCAATTTTTTATTAACCAGAATTCAAAAATAATGTCTTTTTTGGTATGTAATGCGGAAATTTAAAAAAACTATTATTTTAAATATATCAAAAAGTTTTTTTCAACCATAGGGTGGGTATCATGGTTTTGGTCATTTTTACTAAAAAAAAAATTTTTTGAAAAAATGGCCTTCCGGGCCTTAAAAACGCATTTTCTGTACGTTTTTAGTGCTAAACGTTGAAAAAACATGACTTGTGAAGATTTCCGGCTATGACATATACTGTACTCCTGCCGTAACTATTTTTGTCTTTGCTGTAGTTTCTCGTTACGAAATCAGCAATTAAAAAAAATTAATGCAATTTGGTCAATTTTCTAAAAATTTCAGGGGGAGCCGAAAACCAGATGGCTTAAGATCCACTCCAGAATGGCCAAAAGCCAAAAATAATAGTTTTTGGGAGTTTACTAAAGAGAGGGGGGTGAACTTGTTGCGAAAAATCGATTGAGCGGATCAGAATTCCAGTTAGATGGGCCCAATCGCTTAGAATCTTAGTTAAGGGTGGTTTAGAGTTGAATAACGTGCAATTCTGAGCGATTAAGCCCATCTGACTGGGATTCTGATCCGCTCAATCGATTTTTTGCAACAAGTTCACCCTCCTTTAGTAAACCCCAAAAACCAATTATTTTTGGCTTTTGGCCATTCTGGAGTGGATCTTAAGCCATGTGGTTTTCGCCTTCCCTGAAATTTCTTGAAAATTGACCAAATTGCATTAATTTTTTTTAAATTGCTGATTTCGTACCGAGAAACTACAGCAAAGACAAAAATAGTCACACGCTGTAACTATTTATTTTTAATTATTACTTTCGTGTCGGGAAATAGTTACAAGAATAGTTACAAAGGTCAAAATAGTTACAGGCTGTAACTATTTTTCAAATGCAAAAATTTGTAACTATTTCCCGCAAATAATTACAAAAGCTCATCCCTGGGCTACAGGTTGGACCAAAAAGTAAATAAATTTAGAAAAAAACACCGAGAAGAGAAGAATTTTTCAATTTGGATGGTTAAATTAATAGTGTTGAGGATGTATTTAATTTTATTGATTTACACTTGGAAAATATTATGCCTTGTGGATTTCAGTAATTTCTAAGTGGCTCTCCCTGTTATAGCTAAAATTGATATAGCCAAAAATCCTTACAGCCAAAACGGTTACATCTCTAATTTTTTTGTGGCATTAACAAAAGAAATCTATAGATTTAACTGATTATCCAGATAACAGTGTAGCCAGAACAATTTTTTTATAGCAAGTGAACATGTAGCTACGCCAAAAAATTAGAGATGTAACCATTCTGGATAATAAGGATTGGCTCAAATCGTTTTACCCCGCCAAATTATTTATTTACCCCGCCAAATCGTAAAAATGAATATTTCTCGGTATCTTTATGTCGTAAAATTTTTCTCTCTTGATCATCATGTAGCCCTGAATCTCTAGTTTGTGATAAGCTATCAACTGACCCCTTGTCGTTAAAAAAAATTGGGAAATACCTATTTTTATGAAAGAGGAGTTGTTTCATAAAAACGGGTATTTCTCAAACATTTCTCAACAACAAGGAGTCAGTTGATGACTTATCAGAAAATAGAGATTCAGGGCTACATGATGATCAAAAGAAAAAAAATTCTACGACATAAAAACACCGAGAAATACTCATTTTTACGATTTGGCGGGGTAAATAAATAATTTGGCGGGGTAAAAGAATAATTTGGCGGGGGAAAGTACTTACAGCCAATAAGGATTTTGGTTATAACAATTTTTATGTTTTATTTGAGTCCTTATATTTCATGTAAAGCGTTTTGCCAACAAACAACAAAATCAATCGACTAGCGCTTTATTGTCCATTTGCAGAGATAGAGAATACAACAAATCACACAGTTCATATACACGCCAATAACTTATCTTTAGAAAGTCTTAAAGTCCCAGATAAAAAAATTATACCCACAACATTTTTTCAACCCAACAAATAACTATAAATAAAATGGTGTTTTTCACGTTTTTCCGTTAAAAATTCTACCAAATTTAGTTTTACCGAGAGAAGTTGATTGCTTTTTCTTGATATTTAGAATTGTTCAAAAGCTCGAAAATAGTAACATAACTATACACACAAACGTCTTTTCACCAACAAATAAACAACAATAGAAAATAGAGAGGAAAGAAGATCTGCAATCACAACCTGCTCACCCGTCACCAGGCTTAATTCATGACCATAACAACAACTACTTATTACTACAATTGCCAATGGTCTGCAAAGTCCACATAAAGCGACGCCTCTATCCTGGCTATAGCTGTTTTCAGGGGCAGGGAACCATTGAGAAGGCTGGCATCTCGGAATTGTCCCTCCTAAATCGACGTTATTTATATTTGGTGGACATATGTTTTTTAAAAAGGACTTTTTGTGGCGTTGTTTATTTTCTATACTTTTTTTAGAAATTTGATCACTAATTTTTATGGCTAAAAATCTTAGGCATAACATGAGTGGTCAACTTTCATTTACAGTCATAAAATCTATAAAAATACAGAACGCCGCGAAAAGTCCTCTTAAAAAAATGCACGAACTTTTTGGATAATCGGGGTATCGACGTTAGTTACCTTTTGTCCTATTCTGGAACTACCCTTTGTTCTAACTACTTGGACTTAGCGATAGGACGGACTAATAAATGCCTTACGCACTTTTTCCGGGGTAATCTGGGGCTGAGACTAATATTTGGGTGCTTTTTTGAGGTTTTATAAAAAAGATATTTGGGACAAAATGGTACAAAAGGTACCTAACGTCAATGCACCGGATACGGTGCATTGCATATGCACGGCCAGGCGGGAAAAGGCCGGGCGGGAAATGTCCAACGCGGGAAACGTCTGGTCCCCACCGGATAACCTAATATGACGGATATGTAATTTACATTATGGTTGTTTTGTTGGTCACAACTGTTATAATCGCTGTCATTAGCGGTGGTATGGCTGCTGTTGTGCTGACTGGCTAGTGTGTGGAAGAAGGGGTGTAATTCTTGGAAGGAAGTCAAAGTTTTGATGTTGAACAGAGAAGCTGAACGCATCTCTCGACCGCTTCCTGCCAGTTCTTCACACTGCAAATAGAATAGAATAAGATTTTTTTTGTGAATTTTCCGACAATAAAACTACTTTGGAATTTAGCAATCGATTGATCCTGACAGCAAATGGAACAAACACATCAGAAAGTGTGTGGGTGCTGAGTGCAGACACAAACGCCCACCGACACCTCAAATAAGCATCTTTTACAACTATAAGTGGGTAGCTCAAATATACATTTGGAATTGAGCCACATGACCAGAGGGTAATGTGCAAAGAGTCTCCAACAGTTTACAGGCAGCCAAATAGAGTTGCATCCACTGGTCATCTCTGGAACCTTTCAGATCGTCCAACGTATTGGCAGTAGCATCACTCAACTGCTGCTCTATTTGGGTCAACACTTGCACCTATAACAACTACAATGAATGAAAATTTATTGAGGCTGTTTTTTACTTACCAATTCAGTCACCATAGACGGCCAAATGGACACAAAGCTGGCAGGTCTCATTCGAATCAAAAGCAACCTGTAGCAGGTAAAGACCTGAACGTGCACAACAGGTGCTTGACTTAAACGCAGGTTTTCGGACAGTCGTTCTGAAATTTTTATAGTTACAGTCAACTCTACATTTTACGCCACCTCCAAAAGTTCGTTCCCGCCTAGGGTCCAATTTGTGTCGGACCCTAAAGTGTCGGACCCTAGACGGAAACGAACTTTTGGAAGTGGCGTTAAAACGAGAATTGACAGTTTGTGAAGGTTTGTGAAGATTACTAATTTCGGCTAGTGAACGAACCTTGTATTTCGTTCAACTGTGAGCTATATTGATCCAGCTCTGAGCTAAGTATCACAAAAGACAGTCTTTTGAGGGACTGAGCTCGCATCTCGTACTCTTGCTCTTTGCTTGTGATCAGGTTGGATAAGGTGGTGGATGTTCCAGTAGTTATTCTTGCTGTAATAGATAATGAAAAATAAATGAGAACCGAAAAAAAATTCAACGTACCCAGCAATTCTTTGAATGAAATTTTGTCATTTGTCATCAAATTGTCGATAACAATCAGCCACTCTTTGAGAGCATGAATGTCCATTTTGAAAAAAGCTAAATGCCATTTTTACAGAAATTAAAACAGTTAAACTCTAAAATCACCTGGATCCAGAAGTAGATCCATAGCAGATTTTTCCACACTGGTCGCATATAGTTATACGAGCTCATTGAAGCCAGGAACTGTGAACCAGCCAGGAAAAACCGCACATTTTTCGCACTAAAAAATTGCATTGATTGAAACAATGAAAGAAGGATGGGACTTCTGATTTCCAACGTTTTATCGAAATTTCGGTAAAGGGACGTTTCACATAAAATACGCAAATGCGTATTTTAGGTGAAACGTTTCACCTACTTTACGCATTTGCGTATTTTAGGTGAAACGTTCAAAAATAACAGGGGGACCAAGGCAGTTTTTTTACGTTTTTTTCGAAAATTTTTAGATTGTTTCAAAAACAGGTTTTAAGCATTTCGAAGGGTCAGTCCTTATCCCGGACCATGTACCCCAAAGGGGCTTCCTATTGAATTAGGGTGCCTGCCGAGGGCAGGCAGGTAAAACCCAAAAGTTGTATCAATACTGATTTGATACAATACGATTTCGGTGTTTGGGGTGATTGTGGGTGGTTTGAGATGGTTCGGACACAATCTAAAAATTTTCGAAAAAAACGTAAAAAAACTGCCTTGGTCCCCCTGTTGTTTTTGAACGTTTCACCTAAAATACGCAAATGCGTAAAGTAGGTGAAACGTTTCACCTAAAATACGCATTTGCGTATTTTAGGTGAAACGTCCACGCACCGAAATTTCCTTCAATATTCATTTTCCAAAATAATGCAGGAATATTCGGAAAAGAAGAAACGTTTTTGAGAGGTAAATAATTGTAATGGGCAAGGTGGCCAACAAATTTTCTGATTTATGGGCCTTTTGATTTAAATTTAAGATTGCGAAAATTTTGAAATTCCTACTCTCATTGAGATTTTTTCCATGTTCCGATCCATTCCTGATGTATAATACGGAAACAGATAGTAAAATAATTACTTTTTAGCTCTAAGATAAGGCAAGGTATTGTTCCACACAGCTTGCAAAGTTGGCAAAAGTCTTTCTTTGTCTTCGCTCCTGGTGATCGAATCAATTAGTTCGGCAAGGTGCTAAATTTTATCGAGTTTATACAAAAAGCTTGTAAAACAAATTTATCAGCTTACCCGAGTAAAAATAAAGCATTGATACTGTCGGTTGGGTCTTTTTTGTTAGTGGTGTCCTTCAAACTGGACCTTAGGTTGGTAGCACTCTTTTTGGTATCAGAAGAGTTCATGGAGAGTTGGGTGACAGACCCATTGAACTGGCTCATGCCGTCAATGGATGACAGTCTGAACACGTAGAATAGATTATAGTTCATAGAGGCGAAAATTTTTACCTGGTGGAAGGAGCAGCTAGTGAGATAGTAGATCCCCTCATTGAACCAGCTTCAGAAGCCATAGAAGTAGCCACATTTTTGTGGTCCATGGTGGGGCTCACATCTGACAATTTTTGGTCTAAATGTTTTTGATCAAATAAGTGGTCGAGCAGACAATGGTGAACACCAACTGGAAGCATCCTGCCTAACCACCAATGTCCTCTTCAACCAGGTTGTGGTCTCCAGCTGCCAGCCAACTATGGAATTGACAGCATCAGTTATCTTCTGACATGCATCCAAAATAGGTCTGCTGATTTGACGGTCGTCAATGATCGTCTTAGTGCCACATTTTTTCACAAAATCTAGCAGAATCCTGTAGATAAGAGAATCAGATGAAAAGTTAACGATAACAGCGGCGTTGGTACGCTCGGCCCTTTTCGAATTTTTTTGAAGTCGCGCCTTTTTAATTTTCCGATTTTTAAGGCAATTTTTTAATTTTTTTAGCTTAAGTAAAGGGTTAGGCTCATAGTAAGCCAGTGCATTTGAGAACGAGCTTCAACGTGTTTCCCAAACTACAAAATGGCTTTTAAAAAGAAAAAAAGTCGAAAAATGAACACAAAGAGGGCCAAATGACTACTCAACGAGCACAGCACTCACATGAATTGGAGGAAAGAGGCACGAGGAGGCAACATAGAGATGGGTGACTCACTGAACAGGATGTTCAATGCACTCCACGACTAAACCAATAAAGTTGTCACCATAAAACAGGAAGTATTGACAAAAAAAGCCTACATCACGAAGCTCATTAACAGACACTTGGCGAGTGCACTCATGCAACATTTCCAACAAAGCCACTTCTCTCGAAAACCCCGACTGCTGCAAACATGAACTTTTTTAAAAAAAATTGTATAGGATTTCCTATCAGAAAATAAGCTACCTTTATCGAACCCGGAGTAGCTTTGCTAGTGGATTCTTTAAGAGCGTCAGAAGTGGAAATAATCACTGAGTTCAGAGGCAATATTTTAAGACTGAGCACAAGCTCGACCATACTGATCTGCTGGCTGGAATAGATGAAGCAGGGCTCCTAAAACGATTTTACAAAATACTTGAATATTTGTGAGATAATTTTGGGTACTTATTCGGCTGGTAATCCCCCCCCTCCTCATGCCATTCTCCTTAGAATGAATACTATTTGCATTTGGTTTGACTTTTTAAGATAGCTGAAAATTTCGTAAATTTTTTGCAGTTGGGTAAATATATTTGGGTTCGTACTAACCTATGGCCTAGCTTCCGCCTAACCACAAGCCTTAATAACAACAAGAGGAAAAAAGTCGGTACCTACCGTATTATCTCTATTAAAAGGGTATGCTTGTTTATTTTTCGGGCAGGTGCAGCCTGTGTCAAGTCACATTGGGCCAATTCAAATTGTGCCACCGAAAATTGTTCCAAAATCAAACTGTACTAGAATAAAATAAAAGAATGAAAATAAGAAGAATAAAAATTTGATGATTTTTACAGTGAAATGTATCAAAATCGCGGCAAAATTATCGGTGGCACGATTTGATTTTGGCACAATTTCAATTGGCACAATTTAAATTTGGCACATTTGCGGTTCCACAATGTGATTTGACACAGGTTGCTCCTGCCCTATTTTTCAATCCTTCAAAAATCGGAATAATTTTGAGGTCGATCTCGAGATTTTTGGGTGCTCAACCAAAATGTGAAAATTGGAACCGGTAGAGCTTGTGAGAGTTAAGAAAATGCAATAAACAACTTTGCAAAATGTTCACTCTGGGCTGAGATATAAGCCCTCAAAGTCAAGGGGCCCGTTTAATAGAAATAATACGGTATTATATGCTAAAGCTAATTTTTTCGTAGAGCTGATCAAGTTAAAATGATCACTTCATCTTTCATTTTTAAACTCAAACGGAACATTACAGCTATCCTAAAAAGTATTCATGCGAAGAAGGCTGAAATGGGGGTACCAATCGAATAAGGGCCTAATTTCGTACCTGGTTAAGATCTGTTTTTACAGTAATATCACTTTTCTTCCGAGATATCCAAACTGTACCAAAGGCATTAATCTAAAGGACATCAGTGCTTACCAAGTCTAAATCAAATAGACTTATGAAAGTATACCAAAACACTGGGATGTTTTTTAGCGATTGGATTCAAAATATCCTTCACAAGAGATCTCAAAGCCTAAAGCAGAAAAAACATTTTAGAGTTCTTTAAAAGTCGTTAACACTCACATCTCCACTTCCCACCAGTGTCGGTCTATACGAAATATCCTTAGAAGCAAAAGACCAAACATCACAGAGAATAGCCAAGGCACTTGGAAAGATTTTAATCATCACTTTCTGCGCCACGAACCATGACTCGGGTGCTTTGGACTCGGAGCCTGAGGGAGAGCTTGCATGATGCTGCAATCCAATTCATTTTACTGGGATATTGAAAGGATAGAGATAGCTTACACCAGCATTATCACCAGATCCGGTAAATACTTTGCCGAACAGATTGTTGATGAGGTTTGTGCCCGGGATCACGGACATGGCTGTGCCATCATGCTACTCACTGAAATATAGCATTTTGGATCTCATAAATCTCCAACACGAGAGATACAAAGCAACTATTGACTGACAAGGGAACCATTCGAACTGTCCCCCCGCCTAACTTTAATCTGATGCGTTCATCTTGTAGTCCATCGTCGATTTACTCAGTGCAGGAAAAGTTTTGGCGGCGGACAGAGACAAAAATTTTGAGTTCTAGTTCAAAGAAAGTCGAAAAACCCCCCAAAAACGCTAATTTTGGATACTCATGTACCCAATGCTCAGTTTTTTGTCAATCAAGCGGTAAATCTGATAATTGTGACCTTATAATACTTTTTGATTCTACGTCTAAAAGTGATGTTTTCAGAAATTATTTGAATTTTTTTCGAAAATCGAAATTTTAGTGATCCATGCCATACCATGAAAATTTCGATTTTCAAAAAAGATTCAAATAATTTCTGAAAACATCACTGTTAGACGTAGAATCAAAAAGTATTATAAGGTCACAATTATCAGATTTACCACTTGATTGACAAAAAACTGAGCATCGGGGTACATGAGTATCCAAAATTAGCGTTTTTGGGGGTTTTTCGACTTTCTTTGAACTAGAACTCAAAATTTTTGTCTCTGTCCGCCGCCAGGACTTTTCCTGCACTGAGTAAATCGACGACGGACTACAAGATGAACGCATCAGATTAAAGTTAGGCGGGGGGACAGTTCGAATGGTTCCCCTGTGAGTCCTTCACACAATAATTTATGAATGGCTGAAGTGCGCCCTCAAAAGCCTGAATTTTACCAACAAATTACTAGATTTCATCACCGAAAATTTATATTGCCATTTTTCTCTGAATTTATGTTGTAATTTTTTAAATTTAGAATGTAGCGCTGGATGTTGCTGAATGTTGTTTCTACATCTCTATGTTGTAGAAATTTAGAGGTTCTCAAAAATTGACGACTTTTTAAAAACCTATAAATCTACATTTCTCAAATTATTCAGCGTAGTTTAACAGCTCATCAGAAAACCGAGATCCAGGGCTACATGCTAGTGCGAAAAATGAATCTAGAGAAAATGGCAATATAAAATTTGCTGGTGCAATTCTTTAATTTGATCGTGAATATCAGACTTTTGATCGCGCAATTCAATTTCCATTTATGAATGAAGGTTTTATAGACCCCTGGTATATAGACCACTGACCATTAGAATTCGAATTAGATCCAGCTCCAGCTGTGGACACTGACAAATTAGTATTGCTCTGGTGATTGCCATTCAACTGATGCCCACCTCCATAAGGATAGAAGTTGTTGGAAGACCTTGCAATCAAGAACGGCATACTCATAGAGGCTGAGTCTATCATGCAGAAGTGCAGAATGGACATCAGCGACTCCATCAGCTGTACAAACAAGTTAACCAGTGAATAAATTAACTAGTGGAAATGGTCAACTCACAATTATCATATAATTCGCAGGATATTTGACGGAATCGAGGTTTAATGATGGAGGAGCTCGAAAAACTCGAAAATCAGCAAAGTAGAACGATGTCCTGGTATGTCCACTCTCACTCGGGCTGCTGCTATCTGGCAAGTCGATGGATGGCGAGTTAACAGACAGACTCTGCATGTTGATATCAAAGTTATTAGTGACACACATGTATATGTTTCTGCAGATCTGCTCCACCACATGGACTATGAAGGTGGGAAGGGCTCTAAAACAAAAACTCCGTAAATTATGAAGGGTTAGAAGCGTCCTGACCTATCCAAGTAGGGAATTGTGCCGATCAAGAATTGCAGCCACAGTTCATGCCTATCAGGACATCTTTTGAGAGCATTCAAAATCACACTGATAAACATTCGCAGCTCAACTACCCTGGAAAAAGAAAGTTTGGAGGATACGTAAAAATGGTGACAAAATGGCAAATTTTCGTGAAAATGGGACACTTTTTTGTCTGAAAAAGGCAAAAATGTGGCACAGAAGGGAAAAGTATGGACAGGAGTAGTGTGCGCTAAATCACTTTGCGACTTGCCCAAAAGTATGAACCAAATCAGAACAATAATTTGATTCATACTTTTACCTTTTTGTGCTAAATTGTACAAAGAGGTTTCAATGAATCATACCTCAACAGAAACTGGAATCGCAATGCTACCTGATTGTGTTATTACTTATTGGAAACTTGGCAGATTTTTGCCTCTTTCAAATAAACGAAAAAAGGAGGCACTTTTTGCCGAAAGGTGGCATTTTCCCGTGCTATCCAAAAGTTTCTGGTCTGAAGAAAAAATACATTATGCGTGAGTCCCGTATGGTAGCACGATTTTGTGGGGAATTGTAGAGTTGACGGTTCTCCATCAGCCTTTCAAAGGAAAATCCAAAACTCTGCAAAAACAAGATAAATTTATCAAAAAACAGAATAGATTTGTTTTCGAGATACCTGTGAAGAGAAATTTTTGGCGCCCAATTGCATATTATACTCGAGAATAACTATGGAAGAAGCCAGATTGAGAAGTGATCTGTGGTATGCAAAGATCAAGTCTTTGAATTGCTGGTTGTCTTGTGGACCATTGTTGAATTCAGCAATGTCTACTGTGATAGGCATTCTAAAATATGACATAAAGGTTTTGCTTCTCAATGTGATACCTACCTCCATCCATCCTTTTGAGCAGGAGGTGAAGGAACAGCAGTCAACATTAAGGCAATCACAGCTCTTTGGGTTCTGGTGAACCTATATATTTGCTGGACGAAGCTGACGAAATCACGTGAATTCACTTCTTTGACCATCTCATTTAGGATTTTCAACAGCTCGGTAAAACAGTCCAAAGCAGCAATCTGCAGTGAAAAATGTTTAAAAAAATTGAAATACAAATTTTTGGAAAGCAAACCTTGCACTTCCACGACAAAATCAGATCATCCAAAGATACATAATTGGTCGGGGAATTCAAATAATATGATCGGAAATAGTACAGCAATATCTAAGAAATTGATACCACAAAAAATTTACTAATTGTTTTTATCTTACCGTTGAAAAATTTCGAACAAAGTAGGGTTGCGATTTTTGTCAGATCCTGGAATTATGGCAGCAAAAGCACCATTCGGAGCGCCATTTTCATCCTCCTCCTCATCAGACGACCAGAAACCCCCGCCTTGCATGTGTTTGTAGTGTCGGATCATGAAGTCAACTAATTGACAGGGAGATGAAGAATTCGCTTTGAGATTGGCAGTGTTGGTGGAGATCATACAGCTGCAATAAAGCAAATCAATTTTATGAGTCGAGCTCACTCAGAAACTCACTTGACAATGTGTCGACCCAATGAATATCCACTTTTCAGCAAAGCACCAATAGTACGGAAAGTTTTCTCAGCTCTACCTAAGTCCACCATTCTAGGGCTTTCGGCGTAGAAAAGCATGTGAGACTGAAAATTTACGAGTTTTGTGTCTATAAATTCAGGTTAATAACTAGTTTACATGAGTTTCGTCGAGCAGGGGTTGCTTGTTATCACCCGGACATGTTGTGTTTGGCAGCTCCGCAGGGTCTATTAGCCTATAAATGTGTTTATAAAAAAGTAAGGTTGTGTTTGAAAACTAAATTTTACGAAAAATTTACCTCAGATCTTGAGTAGTCGTGCTGAAAATAGATTCTTGTAAGGAATCTTGTCTCCTGTGTCCACACTTGATCCGCTTGATATTGCCGGCATCAGCGACTGCTCTGGGGTAGGAGGATTTGTTTCCGTTGAAGTGGCCAAAAAGTTGACTATACTGACTTCATCTGGCTCATAGTTGGACGCTGAGCTGGGTTTGTTTTCTGTCTCATTTCTAAAAGTTTTTGTAAAAAGAAAATTTCCATTTATAGCTTTTTAGTTTACTTGAGAGAGTTCTCCACTCCTTTTCTCTCCACCACCCCATTCTCACTGATCCTTCCGTTTGTTTTGATCAGTTCAGTGCGACGGAAATCTTTGCTGAAATTCTGGTCCCCTTCTATAGAGTTGGCCTGCTCAACCACAGCATCCACCATCAACTGCATGACCTCATACACGTCCTGATCCAGGGATAAGTCCAGGGAGAGTGAACCAACTGATTCGGCATCTTCATCAAATTGTGGAATATCAGACATTGTCCTCTTATGGCAGTTTTTAGCTCCAACAGCAGCTGGTTGTGTGGAATTGGCTGTTAGACGTTTGGGGTTTTCAGCAAAAGTGGTGGAGGGCAGTAACAGCTGTTTGTTGAGCTCATTAACCCACGGTAAGTGGCTGAAATTTTAAGGCTTGAAGGGCAAGAAGGAAATTTTCCAGAATTCTAATTTCTAATTGATATCTAATTTTCGACGTCCCTGCTAGGAAAAACCCAAATTCTGAAACCGGATTCGTCTTCAGCATGGTCGATTGCATACCGAAAAACCCTTTATATCTAAAACGCGTAGTCAAATATTAAATGTTGAGTTTTTTCAACTATTTGTTGTAGCCAAAGGAATTTTAAAATTAAATTTAAATTAGAAAAAGATTCATGTAAAAACAAACCATGATGAACACAAATGCGGTGTCATATTTTGGTTTTTTCCTTAGCAGGGACGTCAAAAATTAAGATCACGCGGAACCTGTTCCGCATAACATTCGCCATGCCTTGAACTTTTTGGAGAAATACCAGAATTTTTTTTTAAACATTACCTGGCACAATCTATATAGCTGAAGTTGTTCCAGGGAGAGACGGAATTGGCAGGGGCAGCCCCTGTAAGCCTGTTGTCTATATCCCGACATACATGGTGAAAGGTTTGTTTTCCGCTTTCGATAGTCATTGAAATGGCATTTGCTTCCGCTGGCATTAGGGGCAATTGATCTCGAGTTATTCTGGCGGCTATTTGGACAAATTGGATGGAGACTCGGGCAGTGGCTGGGTTTACAAGCATCAGCAGGAGCATCTGTAAAGAATTTAGTTGGCAATAGAATGGATTTGTAATGCAACCTGCAGGATTTTGTAGAGATCATTGTGGCGTGAACAGTCCACAAACCAGGCATAGGCGATTGCTCGCAACTCGATCCTCTCTGTACCGACCTAGAAAATGAGGTACACTCAGTTCATTATATATACCTAGGACGAGGATGTTCACTTACCAAATCATCAGCAATGAATCCCAAAGAACCATAACGACTCTAAAATTAAATTATAAAAATTATGTGAGATTTGAAAAAGACCTGTTCATGGGCTTCAAAGGAATTCCGCTGTAAATATCTTCCAGCACAAAACTACGGCAGAACACCCATAGGTCACGGAACTTCTTGGCGGCTGCACCACTTACTGTCTAAAATGCGATCAAAATATTAAGTTTTGTAATTCCACAACAAAATACTTTATCAGCTGATGTCAGGTCTGCTACAATTATATCTTCAACTTCGCTGCTTGACTCGGCAATTCTTCTAGAGTGCAAACGCAACAACAGAAAAGCAGCTGTTTGAAGAGTGAAATTTTCAGCATTAAAAGCCAAATGAGTCCACAAAACAAGCGCTGTTTTCTGAAAATGATATATTATTTATTTATTATTACTTTTTTTATAATTTTTATGTTTTATTATTTTAGGCTTGAGTTCAGAATCAACACCCCCCCCTCCCCCACGCAGAGTGATCGGATGGAGAAGATAACTTCATATTCGTGTTTCTCGACCCCGATTTCATGAGAAAGCCGCGCGTTTTTTTGGTTTTGAGAAAAAAAAAATTTTTCGAACCACAGGGGGTATCATGGTTTTTGAGTCAAAATTTGAAAAATTTAAATTGGCGCCTTTTGAATTTAAAAGGGATTAAGGGCTGTATTGGGAGGGGAAGGGAATAAAAGGGGGCCACTTTTATGGCAGAACAATAGAAAAGTGAATATATGTATTCTTCAACTGCCTCACCATGTTTTTCAACTCGGGCCGTGGCAAAAAGAGACTCTATATGCATTTTATGGTCAAGAGTGCTTCTCGGAATCATGTCTAAGGTAAGTGTGTGCGCGCATCTCTAACTCTCAAGCCCCCTGCGCCCCATTCAGGGGCGCAGGAGGCTTGGGGGGTTGGAGTTGAGATGCGCACACCCACATACCTTAGACACAAATTACTCGAAAGTGACTCTGGATGCATGAAAAAGCATGCATACCAAAGTTTATTTATGTGGTAGGCCCCAGTTAACAAAACTATGTTCAACATCTTCTTGTTAGTGGGCCCTCTATGATTAGTGGCCCCCTTTTATTCCCTTCGCCTCCTATACAGCCCTTAATCCCTTTTAAATTCAAAAGGCGCCAATTTAAATTTTTCAAATTTTGACTAAAAAACCATGATACCCCCCCCCCTGTGGTTAGAAAAAATTCTTTTTCTCAGAACCAAAAAAACGCGCGGCTTTCTCATGAAATCGGGGTCGAGAAACACGAATATGAAGTTATCTCCTCCACCTGATCAGTCCCCGTGGGAGGGATTCGTCACTGCAACCTTCTTTTATATTATTATATTTATATTAGGTTATTTTTATATATTATTTATTCTGTGTTTTATATATTTTATTGTTTTTCATTTTGTTATTGTGTATTTTTATTCTCTATTAATACACCGGAGAATTTTTTTCAGCCCCAAATATTCGGCTTGCAAATAAAAAATGATCTTAAAGGGGCATGATCGTCGCCGATGGGAATATTGTGAAAGGTAGATACCAGGTAAATTCAAAAAGCGATTATTTTGAAGTACAAATTTGTTGAGTACCCTCCCAGTTATACGTAATAACCACCATCGGAGCAATTGAACTATACCTCTATCAGCCAGTCGCACTATATTTTCACTTTTCAAAAAGTTTTAAAAAATAATTTATTCACACTATTTATAATTTTAATTTAAAAAAAAGGTAGAAAAATGTAAAAAAAATGCCTTGGTCCCCAAAACTGGATTGACTGGTGGGGGTAACGTTCAATTTACCACACCATCTAACAGTGTTGATGGCTTAATGGTAAAGCAGCGATGGACTGAAGAACTCAGTCGTGAGTTCGATTCCCATTGATTCTCGAAAAGACCCACTAAGTAGTTTAAGGGTTAAACTTCAATAATACCCGCCTTTCAAAATATTCTTATTAGCGACGATCATGCCCCTTTAACTCTGAAATCTTAACTAAAAAATTATTCGGATGACTAACAGAAAGAATGTGCTGATCATAAAAACTAAAAAAATCACAAACGTTGAAGATGTTGTCCGCTCCAGCCTTGAAAGATCTTTTTCCGAGAAAAATGGTTTCAGCAAAACAGTGGTTGTGGTCTTTTGTGCATTCCTGAAAAGATATGTTTTCATTAATAATTTATGGCCAGGATCAAAACCTGATATTTTCAGTCATGTAATAGGTCCCTTTCTGAATCCGTCCAAACAAAGCAGAGTGCTGATCAAGCACCGAAGTTGACTTTACATACAAATACAAAATCAGATCGAGCATTCTAGCACGCACATCAAAGTCCATTAAGTCCATGTCTGTGGGTGTGGAAAGCCAGGAGTCGGCATCAACAACTTCTATCAAAGCTTGCAGCCAAGCTGGATGTGAATTGTTAGAGTCATTCTTCGTTCGCAACGAATCAGCTGAAATTAATTGGTCGTAGCCTTTTGGCCACTTTTTTGAATTCGCACCTTTTTTAATTTGAGTTTTTCGCTGTTCGGGGCACAAGTTTGAGCCCGTTTAGAGATGCGCTGGATTTGCCTTGCACTGAACAACCAAAAAATAAGAACTCAAAAAGGCGTGAATTCAAAAAAGTGGGGAAAGGGGCAAAAATGCCGACGGCGAAATTAATAAACTTTGTAGTCATAATCATAGTGACCACGCCGTCCTACGCCGTCCTAATTTTTTTCATCGCCGTCCTGCATTTTAACCATATTTTTCATTATGGACACCTTTTTTTATTTTACAACATATAATCAGTTTTTATTTTTATACTTAATTTTCGGGCGACCGTCCAAGTTTTCTTTCATTTTTATTTCAAAAAAATGGGGCCGTCCTTATTTAACCGACTTTTTTGAAAATTTTCGTGTAAAATCAGGACGGCCCCATTTTTTAAAAATGAAAATGAAAGAAAACTTGGACGGTCGCCCGAAAATTAAGTATAAAAATAAAAACTGATTATATGTTGTAAAATAAAAAAAGCCGGTCCATAATGAAAAATATTATTAAAATGCAGGACGGCGATGAAAAAAACTAGGACGGCGTGGTCACTATGGTCATAATGTTTTGTAAAATGTAGGACTCACATATCGAAGCACACTTTTCCAGAGGTGTAAAGCAATATAGTGGGAAATCAGCGAAATCCCGCATTAGAGCAGAAATTGTACAAAGCACACCAGTTTTGTCTCGGTCACGACCATCCACATACCACTGGCAGATGGTGGAAAGGAGGTTGAAGCAAGAGCCTAAACAGGCTTCCACTTGCTTTTGCTCTTCCACACACTCTTTCCGGTATTCCAGTCTGCAGTTATCTTTTTGACCTGAACTTGAAGACATCTCCTCTGCTTTTTCCAGCAAAGTACTGTCTGATCTATCAGTTCGGTGCTCGCTCGGATTGTTTTGAGCTGAAAGATGTATTAAGATGAAATAATTTTAAAACTACTTCAACCAAAATCCCACCATTCTCAAACACTGAAACATTCTGGTTTAGTTCTTTCAGTAGCCTTTTGCAAATGACCAGCAAGGCCACCATTATGTCTCTGGAGAATTTGTCACATCCCTTCCGGTGAATGCCTGTCATGATCGTCTGCAACAAACTGGTCAAATAACGTCCTCTGATGTCTCCATGTGAATCCAGTTGGACTGTTTTCAGGCAAAAAGCAACCATCTAAACATCTCTCAATTGTAATTGGTCAACTATTTATTCGCATAACTGACCAATGGATACAGGGTTAGGCGCTCTTTCAAAGCACAATAACTTTCATCTGCTAAATTGCGCTCAGGAGACTCAAGATTTTCAAACGAGTCCGTTTCCTCAAGCAACCTAAATTGGAATTTCGATAATAGGTCGAAAGGTAAGAGTACAGTCTTACTGGTCGAATAAGTTCTCGAAATACTGCCAAAGGAAGCCTGCATCCAGAGAATTTAGTAGAGAATTAAATGTTTTTCTCGTCTCTTCAGCTCTTTTTACCTGAAACAGCACGTTTCAAACAAACCAGGAACATCTAAAAATTGTTACTTGATGTTGACTTTCAGTAGTGGTATAATCCCACAAGTTTCCAAATGAAGGATCCACTTGTTCACATTGCTGAAATAAATTAAGCTACGGCTTGTTCGAGAATTACAAGGTGTTCCAAGAAATTTCAAAGGTTTAAAATGGGGCTTTTTAGGGGTTTTTCTGCGGCAATTATCGAAATTCCGTTTTCTTCAATTAATTTTTCTATTTTTCGGTGTCCAAATTATACAGTATAATCTCAAAAACACGCTTTTTGTTTGGTCTCCTGTTTTGACACTGGTGTGTGGTTGACCTCGGGATGGGCAGGACCCAAACCACAGAGGGACCAAGCGAAAACCGTCTTTTGACAATGTGCGTTAAAAAATATCGTCGCCGAGAAAAATTGATGGACCATAACCGTCGCTGACAATGAGAATTTCAAATCTTTGAATTTGTGCGGGACAGTTCTCTTTCGTCTTTGATTGTACTCTTTTGACTCATTCGGAGCAAGTCAAAAGAGTACAGTGTGAGACGAAAGAGAACTGTCCCGCGCGAATGCAAACATTTGAAATTCTCGTTGTCGCCGACAGTTATGGTCCTTTAATAAAAGCAGAATTTCGGAAATCGCTCTGGATGAAAACTTTTCATTGAAAAGTTACAGCCATTTCACAACCTTGAAAAATTTTGACACACTCTGTAGAAAAAGAATAATTACTTCGTGAAATTCACGATTTAATGTGATGTCTTGAATGCACAGCCTCCTAAAACCAGCAGAAATCTAACTAATGTATCTTATGAAATTGCTTTTTAAACATACTCCAAGAAGAGAACCAATGTTTCATTTAACACCAGGGTACCAAGTTCAGGCCTGTCTAAAAGATAGTGCATAAGTCTGCAAACACGCACCTCTGCGAATTGTATGTCCTGAACACACACTCAAAATAAATAGACCAACAAAATTTTTTGGTAAGGAGAAAACTGCGCCATTTCAGGCTGGGCCATAAAAATCAGGCAAAAACTGGGTTAATTTTCGGGCCCAGTTTGAAATATCCCAGTTTTCTCCTCGCCCATTTTTTGGCAAACTAACTTTGGCTCCATATTTAAGGGTAGCAGAGCTGATGGTGTTGGTTTGGTTGGTACTCACTTCCACCACATCAGCTTTCAAGAAGTCGCGAATAGCAAGTTTGATGAGAGGAAGGGTATGGTTCTTGAAGAAATATAAGTCTTGGACGTCTTCAGTGCCACTCACTGGAACACTTGCAAAGGCAACATCATTAGACCTACAACAAGATGGACTATTAGTCTATTTTATAACAGAAACCATAATTATTTTGCCTGTTTAATAGCCACTGATAAAGCCTCCTGTTCAAACTCATATCTCTGCGCAACACTACAAACAAACAGCGACGGAGTAGTTGGACCAAGTCCACTTTCGAGATTCTGTCAGAATCCAGCTGGAATGAAGAGCACAGGAAATCAAGCAAATTACGCTGGGCTAGGGTATTACTGGAGTCTTCGGCCACAGCACATAGGGCAGTGATCATGTGGCTGGTGTTCTCTCCACCCGAAATTACATACATCTGCTCTGATATGGGTTGTTTGGTCTTCTCCAGCTTGGCATTAAGAAACATTAGAGCTGGAAGACGGACTGGAGAGCTCCCGTGAACTGCCTAAAAAGTGTAGAATTAGAGACAAAAATTAAGACACTATGCACAAACCTGCCACAAACAGGCATAGAAAGCTTCTTCCCCCACTCTGTCTATCACATTTTCAAGAAGCCGAAAGGTCCTGTCATAAAACTCAGTGGCTTCATCTAGACCCAGTAAGACTGCAGCAATAAAGCCGGGCAGTGAATGACGAAGGTCACTTCCTGAAAAGTCAGACCATAAAACAAGTGAAACCATATAGCTTACACGAAACTATACCCATTGGAAGAAAATATTGCTCGAAGATTCCTAATAGCTCTGATTTTACTTTGATCCCACAATGATCCATAAGTGGGAACAAGCCGATTGCAAACAAATATAAATTCTTTGGGAGGTTGGATGTTCGTCCATAGATGGTGAAGATGTGCTTGTATGTGTCCAGCGCTTTTAGATGGACACCTGAAAAATTGTCTTACTCGTCCATCTACAGCTATGAAGCCGGAAAAAATTACTGGATGGTAGGGCTGGATGCAAGCATTGTGAAAGTCTTTTGGCAACAGTGACTGCATTGGGCACTTCGTTGAAGGATTTCGCATTTGCAGCAAACACCTGAAAGAAAATATAAGCCATAGATTATTCTTTCTTTCATACCTTTCCGAGCTTGCCCAATGCGGCAATCAGATCGGCCCATTCTGTGGTGTTCTCAAAAGATTTCAATGCCTTCTCTACCGCCGAAGCATATGATCGAAATTTTCCATTGTTGTTGTGAACCACTGGAACTGCATTACAACTACTGGTTGAGGCTTCTGGCTGGTGAGCTAAAAAGACAGAAAAATCAATAATTATGCTTAATGATAAAACCAAAGCCCACCTGATGACATAAACTCCTACTGCTAAAAAATCAATGGAACACAGCAAGCTGGTGCAACTACAATAGAATCAAGCAAGACCACAAGAACAACAACTATGAGTAGAGAGTCTGAAAATCAAAGAAAAGTTTTGTGGAATGCAAACACATAAATCCTTTTTTGTTGCTGACAGTCTGACTGGAAAACAGGATAAATAAAGGAACAGGGGAGAAACATAATAATAATCACGAATCAATAGTAGGGGACGAGCACGACAACAACGGCGACAAGGATGAAAAGAAATTGCTCCACAGACACATCCCACTGCACCCATATAAAAGGTACTGCCGCCTGGGAAGAAAAAGAGGGAGAAGGAGGAAATTCTCTGAAATCAACACATTGCCACAAAAGAATACATTTTCAAGCATAATTTTTAAGCTGGAGGATTACAAGGGGAATGCCCTGCCGGCATCAAATACAGAACCGAATTTGTTAAATCCGACACCTAATTCCCTGCTTTCGACCAATTTTGTGTGTAAAATCACAAAGTTAAATTATTTTGCTGGCTATTTTATTGTGTTTGAATTACTGTGTATTTATATGAAAAAATCAAAAAATTTCATGCTCCTTGGTCTTGCATATGGAAAAATAGGGAATTAGGTGTTGGATTTCCCAAATTAGGGGCTGGATTTCATTATTGTTCACTAAAATTGTATAAGGTGCTGGAAAAATAAATTAGGTGCTGGTGCAACTATAAATTTAAAAATTAGGTGCTGAATGTCACAAATCGGGTGCTACGATTCAATTAATCCCATCTAAAATTAGCATTTTAACAGGTTTAATTATATGTTTGGCAACCAGTCAACTTCAATAGTCGATGAATGATAAGATAGATGATGTGTATGGATACACACATAAGTCGTGCCTTATCAATTGTTTATTTCAGCGACCCCAATTAGGCGACGACTACATTAGGACCAACAATTAATGCACTAGGTTAATGAGACAAGACACCCGACACAAGTAACAAATAACAAACAGTTTCCAAGACCTACAAAAATTTATTTGTAAAACAACATGATAGAACGTAAAATCAATTGATATCACAGCTACTCAGTGATTTGACAGCTGCACACAACTCTATTACAAATATGGTCCAAGAATACACTTTTGAGTACAAGAGGTTGTAAAAAAATAGAAAAAACCAGAGTGGAAACTAGTAGTCGCCGTATAATTCCAAAACCACTGAATTGCGCAAAAAATATAAGTATACCGTATATTCTCTATTAGAAGGCCCGGGCGCCCGGGCCTTCTATTTTTCAACCTTAAAAAAGTCGGAAAAAAATTTGGGTCGATTTTGAGATTTTTGCGTGCTCAACCAAAATTTTAAAAGTGGAATCAGGTAAGCTCGTGCTAACTAAGAAAACGCGAAAAACAGATTTGCGAATTTATTTTTCTAGGCTGATATATAGGTCCTTAAAGGGGCATGCCCGTGCGTTTCAAAAAGTTAAGGCGGGGACCAGCAATTTTTTTTGAATCATTCTATTTCTCACTCGTTTTGCGTCAAATGTAATATTAATGACCCTATAGTACTTTTTAAAACTAGGCCGAAAACTTAAAAAATCTGAATGCGTATGCATGTAAAACTTGATCGAGAAAGAAAAAAAGTGCTGGTCCCCGCCTTTTCTCCGTGTCGGGCACGGGCATGCCCCTTTAAGGGGCCTTCTATCAGAGAGGGGCCTTCTAATACATGTAGAGAATATACGGTAAGTTTCGATTCATGGTAGATTACGACCCGGAAATTACTGAAAATCTCTTGGACAAATAAAGATTTTTAAAAACAAACTTGTCTCATAACGGTGACTGTTACACTTTAAAGTTTATACCAAGTTAAAATTAGAAATCATTTTTCCATCTCAATTAGCGTCAGGCTGCATAACTTTGACCAAAATTTTCTGTTGCTTGGAAAGTGATAGCAAAATGTTACATTTCAATCCATTACACGTCAAATTTGTTTATTGTACTCGTTCCAATTTCAGGCATAAATTCCAATACAAGCCGAAAATTCCTAAATACGAAAGCTATCAAGCCAATGACACGCTCAGAACTGGGATGACACAAAGGATTGCAGGCAAGTACTTTTAGGGATAGTTTGACAGCATATTTTTCCAAATTCTATTCTATCCCATAAGCAGTGTGTGCGTCTAGACGGGTTCTCCCTAAAAAGAGAGCTCGTTTAAGCCTAAGCCTTCCTTCCCCTAAGGGGATCCATCAGGGTGTGCTCGGGTCTTCGGACTAGGCCCTACTGGGTCTCACATTCGACTTTACGAGCGGAGAATACACTTCTTGGCAACAAGAACTTTTTTCTGCTCGATTACGTACACCGCCTGTCTTTCTTTGAGCTGTCGAACGCTATATCCTGTGGATTGGCAGCACATTCGACCTCTGCAGGAGCTTTTCCGTCTAGCGTTCGACGGCTGATGCGATTAGCCACTCGGTAGTCATGTGAAGCGGTGGGCTGATTACTGCAGAGGTTCGAAATATAAGAAGGGCCTGAAAAAGTTTATGGGTAAAACAAAAGCACGACTCACTTAGATACTTTTGGCGATTTTTCGCTATAGGTGACTGGGTCGGTGCGACAGCGACATAATGTTTACAAAAAAACTTATTCAAGTGTGTTTGACGGGACTGATCTAATACTAAATTTTCAGGCATCTTTCCTTTCTATGCCCGTCTTCCACTAAAGCAATGAGGTGATATGTTGATGGTGTGCAGAGACTGAGGAGCGAAGTTCGTTGTCCCCTTGGTGGATTGGTACTCTATTTTTTCAAAATTTCTGAAATATTCATTTGTAGAAAAATACTAGTGTACATAATGCGAAACTGCTTCAATCCAACTCCTTTTTTTTTGAAAACATTATTTGCAGACTTTTTGAAATGACCCCTTCGAAAAAATCAATGTTTTGAGTATTTTGTTTCAGTCCGGTTTCCATGTTTTCCGTTTCCGGTAGTATGCAGACGGTCGATGGTCGAATGGTCAACTGGTGAATTCGTCATCCATTGAATTCGTCAACAGATTTTGATTTGACTATCAAAAATTATTGTACCCTACCTAGAATAATCTCCTGAACACGGTTTAATAATTACAAAAATGTGATTTGACTTGCAAGATTCCCACTTTTGAAGAGTTTCATATCATATATGGTATTCAGGTGGTGCGAGATAGTACTACCAATTAAATGGTGCTCAGGTTATTGTACCTAGGTAGAAGCACTTACCGTATTTCCTCTAATTAGCGCGCATCCTGTAGTGAACTCGCCTCCCCCTAACTTTGAGGGTTTGTATCTCCAAGCAGAAATTTTTCGATCTGTTATTTTTTGCATTTTCTTAACTCCCGCGAGCTCTCCCGATTCTGCTTTTTTGGATTTTGGATTTTCCGCCACATCGAGATCGACCTCAACTTTTTCTGACTTTGGGGATCCAAAAAATAAGCGCGCCGGCGCGTTAATTAGAGAAAATACGGTAGGTGATAGAACCGAGGCAGTGCTTAGGTATCGGTACTCAGATGGAAGTGCTTAGGTCGTGGTACTTGGTGGTAGTATCTAGTAGTGGTGCCAGTGTGGAGCTACCCAGGTAGTGGCACCCAAGTGGTGGTACCTAAATAGTTGTACTTAGCTGGTGATACTCGTTTTTCAAGTAGATCAATCTATATTGGTCAGGTGGATGAGATCATCTGAGTAGGTGGATCAGATCATGTGAGGAGGTGGATCAGACCTAATGGATTATGAGCTACGTAATACAGTCCACCCTCGTTAAACCGACACCCCCCTCAAGTTCGTTCCCACCTAGGGTCCGACACTTTTTTTACCTCGATTTTTAAAGCCTTTTGGCAGTTGTCTTCGGCCAGTCTAGTCCGAAATATCGCAAGGATTTAGATTTTGCCGATCGTTTTTAAAAATCTG
This sequence comes from Ditylenchus dipsaci, assembly GCA_004194705.1. Lineage (NCBI taxonomy): Eukaryota > Metazoa > Nematoda > Chromadorea > Rhabditida > Anguinidae > Ditylenchus > Ditylenchus dipsaci. The sequence continues at coordinate 170,647 of SADC01000046.1, forward strand.
AACAGTTATGCCGTAAAGACCCGCGGGTACTCGATAAACCGGCACCCATTTTGAAAGGGGGTGCCGGTTTATCGAGTACCCGCGGGTCTTTACGGCATAACTGTTCAGATTTTTAAAAACGATCGGCAAAATCTAAATCCTTGCGATATTTCGGACTAGACTGGCCGAAGACAACTGCCAAAAGGCTTTAAAAATCGAGGTAAAAAAAGTGTCGGACCCTAGGTGGGAACGAACTTGAGGGGGGTGTCGGTTTAACGAGGGTGGACTGTATCACCTAAGTACCAGCACCTGGGTACTACTACCTGGGTATCACAACTTGGGTAATACCGACTCTTATTTACTTTGGAGTGGACATTATTTTTTACCCTTTTTATCATTTCAATGTGCAGTGTGCTATTCTTAACCACGAAGCGGTCAACCCTTGGCCAGTACTCGAAGTAAATTCGTCAAATTATCTGTCAAAAATCTTGCATGTGCATGTCGCTTAATATTGAAACCTCAAAAAATTTAATTACTGACTGCTTTAGGCTAAATTAAAAATCAGATTCTAGAGGTGGATAACCGTTTAGGGCAGGTACCAGGGGCTTTTTCTACTAACCCTGCTGCTTACTGGTCCTTTAAAAACTATTTTGCTACTCTATTACAAGCGCAGAAAGAATGTGTGCCACCACCGGGATTCCAACCTGTAACCTATTATAGGATCAATTTACCAGGGATTAATTTCCCGAGGATCAGTAGACCGGAGATCAATTACCGGGAATCAATTCAACACCGCCTAACTTAAGATAGCCTAGAAAATCAAATAATCAAAGATACATCGAGTTTATACGCCTAAACCCTGTCAAGTGAAAATCCGTTGACGAATTCACCTAGAGCCATGCAGACGACCTTTAGAATTTCTTCCTTAAAAAAATACGGCATCTTGATTTCCATATTATCATTCCCATCTGTTGCAGATAAAACATCTATTTAATGCACATGGCCAAATATTATTTTGGTTTGCCATTAATTTTTGTTTAAATATCTTATGAGATTCCGCAGTTTACTTTCAAATGAACTTGGACTGCGCGAGTAATAGTTTGTATGTGGAGTTTCCGTCCCCACATCTTGAATACACATAAAGATCACTTGTCTTTTCGCTCCTATCTGCTCTGCAGTGCGCACACAATAAAAAGAGAGAGACTTTTCTTTCTATGACTGACACCCAATCACTTTTAGTGGACATAGCTGCTCAAAAGCACAGAGTGACGTTCCCTTCCCGGCAATACACTGATGCTAAGCTAGCTGCTAGTTTACAAATATTTATGGTTCGATAATTTGGTCACTGTTACAAATGTCGCATCTGAAATGCCAAAAAAAAACATCTAAAACTTTTCAAGTCTAGTACCTCGGAAGGGCGGAAAAAAATTTCGGGCGTTTGAAACGAGTCTATACCATAGAATGGAGTTTTAGAAATAAAAAAAATCGAGTTTTAGTTCTGACTAATCAAAATCTGGTACCTAAACATATAACTGTGAATATTTTGACTAGGATCAAGAACATTGTGCACTATAACCGATTAATTAGCGTGTTAGAATACAAAAAAGTCAAGAACTAGCAAATTTTGTGTTTTACTTGGTTCGCATCAAATATGATGTATATCGCTACAGATCAATTTTTAAATTCCACGGTAGATAAAATTTCTGTGCCAACTGTTAAAAGTCTTTTTTAAAATCAGCCTAATTTTGGAAACGGCTTTTGACATTTGGGTACCGATACACCCCTTATTACAAGCTTTACAGTGTAAAAAGTACACTGTAAAGCGCTGGTATGTTCCGATAAATAAAACGAAAAGTAAATGCGTGTAAAATTGATTAAATTTAAACGTTTTCAGTAATTATTCCAACAGGATGCGATTTTTATTGTATTATTATCGTTGTATCAGCTACTTCTGCCTCAAGTATTGTTAGCTAAAAGTGGTTCAGACAACTCAGAGGACAATTTTTACAACTTGCTAGGCGTGGCCAATGATGCTGACCCAAGGACAATCAGAATAGCTTTCCGGAAACTTGCTATCCTCAAACATCCAGACAAAAATCAAGATGATCCAAATGCTCACGCTATCTTTGTCCGAATTAATCGGGCTTACGAAGTACTTAAAGATGAGGAGTTGCGTAAAAAGTACGATGAGCATGGTGAGGCAGGTCTGGCCAGTGACTTCAATGCTAACAGTCAATACCAGAGCTGGCAATTTTACAGAGACAACTTTGGTAGGTTGCAAGTACCTTCAGTCATCTTTATCAAATTTTGTACTTTGCTTGACTTAAATCGAGATGTAAGCTGAGGATTATTAAAAATACCGGGTAATTTTTAATAATTGGTGCGGGCTTTGATGAGCATGTTTGAGATTACAGGTTTTCTTAACTTTTTTTTGACGCTTAATTGAATAAAAGTAGGGTTGGCCAGTTTTCGGTTTTGCTCACTTGCCACAATTCAACGGTTGTCCGAGTGGTTTAGCCGGCGAATTCGCTGAATTTTATTTTGCTGGAGTTTAGGCCAGCCCTAATAAAAAGTATGTGAAAAAGCTTGTGATAAGTTTTTCACTTAATAAGTTAGTGGTTTGGATTCAAGAAGATATTTTCCTATAGGACGTGACCGTCATAAAAAATACTACGAGTAGAGGCTTGCCGATGGGCTCTATTATTCAAAAATTCGAAACCTTACCAAAAAAATTGTTCAGAATCGACCCTAGCCATGGAAAACTAAATTTTTGTTTTTCAGGTATTTACGATGAAGATGTAGAGATTGTAACCCTTTCTCGATCAGATTTTGAAGAAGAGGTTACTGAATCTGGCGAACTTTGGTTTATCAACTTCTATTCAACCTACTGTTCCCATTGCCACCAGTTAGCTCCAGCAGTGAGTTACACTTGCTAAAAAAGCCATAAATTTTTATACATAATATCCAAATCTAATTTTAGTGGCGTGAATTTGCAAGGAAAATGGATGGGATAATTCGTGTGGGAGCTGTCAACTGTGCTGAAGATCCCATGTTGTGTCAGTCCCAAAATGTCGTCGGATACCCTTCTTTGGTAGTCTACCCTCAGGTATAGTCACAAATTATTATATGATTTATTCAAACTTAGGTTCATTTGTTCAGCAAATATTCTACCAGGGTTCACGTGAAGTTGACCATCTGATTGAGTTTATTAGCTCGCACATGACTGCTCCAGTCTACCAATTCTCTAGCAAGGCAGAAGTGGAGGAGGTTGTTGCACAGTCTAACCTACCCTTTGTGTTGGAGTATTGTTCTGGTAAGTTACTTGGCGTAAGGTCGTCTCCTGTGTAAAGTGGATTTTCCCATGGACATTACACTGCTACTACAGTCAACTCTCGATATAGTGTAGCCCCCAAAAGTTCGTTCCCGCCTTGGGTCCGACACTTTTTTTACCTCGATTTTTGAAGTCTTTTGCCAAATATGATTCGTCAGTCTAGTGCGAAATATCGCAGGGATTCCGATTTTGCCAGTCGTTTTTGTAAAAGGCAAAAGTTTTGCCGAAAAGACCCGCGCCTCTCGATATAGTGTAGTGGTTTTTTCAAAATAAGGCTACACTATATCGAGAGGCGCGGGTCTTTTCGGCAAAACTTTTGCCCTTTACAAAAACGACTGGCAAAATCGGAATCCCTGCGATATTTCGCACTAGACTGACGAATCATATTTGGCAAAAGACTTCAAAAATCGAGGTAAAAAAAGTGTCGGACCCAAGGCGGGAACGAACTTTTGGGGCTACACTATATCGAGAGTTGACTGTACTTATTTTAGGACAGTAATTTTTTTCGCTTTATTTAATGTTGGCAATTTTCTCTTAATTTTCGTCTTAATTATTCAAAAGTTTTGGTATTTTTGTGTATCCGAGAATCTCACCTTTTCAACAAGCTATCAAACTTCATTAAATAATTTCAGAAATGTAAAAGCTTATTGTTTCAATTGAAGGAACTGTTAAATCTCTGTTATTTTTTTCAAACTCCTAAGTTTCTACATTTCTAAAATCATTTGTTCAAGTTTAATAGCTTGTTGGAAAGCTGAGGTTTTACGCTACACGATGATGCTAAACTTGGAAAAAATAGAACAAAACTAAGAGAAAAAGGCCAATATAAAAAGATGGCAAAAAATGGCTACGTTTTTCCAAACCATTTGTTCTCTCACTTTTCCATATCAGATGAAGCCAGCTAATAACTCATTAGAAACTAGAGATTCAGGGCTAAAAAATAAAATAAAAAATAAAAAAATCTAAGACCGTAAAAACACCGAGAAATACTCTTGTTTATGTATTTACTGCGGGGAATCAGTATTTTGGTGCGTGTTTTTACCTACAGCCAAAAGAAATTAGGCAGAAAAGGAAGTAAATTAGGCCGAAAAAAAGTATTGTCCCTTATTTTTCACTGATTAATATACAAATAGATTTGCTTAAACTTGCAGGTCAATGGGCTGACGATGAAAATAAGTGTATTAGTCCATTGGATAGGTAGACATGTTTATAATCGCTTTTTCCATGCTAGAATATATTTTTTTGAGAAGGAAATTAGCTTCAATGCTCTCCGAAATAGCTTACTTTGGTGTAGTGGATTGCTCTTCCTCAAACAGCGACAAGCTATGTGAAGAGTTTAGAAACGAAGGACTAGCTTTTTACCCAGCTGAAGGTTTTTCCAAAGAAAACGAGAAGGTTTGCAGAACTGCGACCTTCAAATTTAAAAATTTATGGTGATTTATTTATAGGAGATCGTTTACTCTGATCTCAAAGAAATTTTCTCTGAGGTAAAAAGAACAAAATTTGTGTAACTCAATTCACTTCAAAATCATCTCGCAGGTTATGAAACAAATTCCTGAACTACAGCAAATCAAAGCTGAACAATTGAGCAAAATGATTGAAGCTGATGAGGATTTGCCAAACGGAGACTCCGTGGTTCTCTTCCTGAACAATTTGGAAGAAAAACTTGTGGAATACAAAAAGCTGCAGTCCATATTCTTCAACATCAAAGTAATCTACAAACAAAGTCACAAATAGCACACATTTTATTTGTAATTTTAGATCTACTTGGCAGATTGCTCTAGTCTGAAGACCCAATGTGACGAGATGCACCTCGGCACTTTGCCCAAAGTTGTGCTGTTCAGGTCTAATGGCAAACGCGGTTTTGACATCCACTATGGTTTGTGCCTCTATTTTAAATACAATCAGGTCTTTATATAAGGAAATAGAAAATAACTGATCCATCTTTTTGTTTTTACCTCGATTTTTGAATTTTTTTTAACGGGACATGTGGGGCATGAAAAGTTAAGGTGGAGACCAGCAATTTTTTTAGTCGTGCTATTTTTTACTCGTTTTGCATCAAATCTGATATTGATGACCTTATACTACTTTTAAAAACTGGACAGAAAACTTAAAAATTAGAATAAGAACGCATTAAAAGATGTTCGAGAAAGAAAAGAACTGCTGTTCCTCGCCTTTCTCTGTGTCGCGCACGGGCATGCCCCTTTAAATGGGGGGGGGTTTATTCAACAGTCGGAAAATTCAAAAACGGATAAGTCAACAGTGGATTATTCAACAGTCGGAGTTTTCGTCAATAATCGTTTTTACCCACTTTTTGTCAACGTATCGAGCTGATTTTTTTTCAGGATCAATAGAAATAGCCGAGAGGAACTGATCCTGAAAAAATCAGCTCGATACGTTGTCAAAAAGTTGGTTAAAACGATTATTGACGAAAACTCTGACTGTTGAATAATCCACTGTTGAATTAGCCGGTTTTTGAATAATCCGGCTGTTGAATAAACCCCCTGCCTTTAAATGACTGTCCAGAAAACTGCAAAGACTCCAGTACTAATCCGCAAGTCTCGATGTGAAAACCCTTAGCTTCGACATAGGGTGTAGTTATGCCAAGAGGTGTAAGTCCTTTTTGCCAAAGCTTTAAGACTTTTTAAGAATGACCGGCGAAATCGGAATTGCAATTTTCGACACTGAGACTGATCGAAAACCAAAAATCTACAAAAATGGAGTTAAAAAAGATTTAATTATAGATGGATTTTGAAGGTTTCATCGAGATTCGATAAATCTTGTATAAAATCTATTTTATACAAGTGCTCGCGCTCGGGAGCAAGAGACTACAATACTGGACTCAATTGCGTATGCTTATCATATATTTTAGCCAGCAAGCTCACTCTTCGTCAAATAACTAAATTTGTGCGCAAAAGTTTGCCCTCAAATGTGATCTCGTTGACTGAAGAATCCTATAGTCAACTGTTCATGGAGCTGGATGATTTGTGGATTGTCGACTACTTTGCACCTGTAATTCTTCGAAAAACCCTGTTTTACTTTTTTTTTAAATTTACATGGTTTTAGTGGTGTCCACCATGGTTGGGTATTTTGTAATTTAGTTGTGAGTCTAATGATCAAAAGTTTTCAGTCTCAAACTGATTCCAGAATTAAGAAAACTGCCAAGACAGTTGAATGGTCGACCACTTAAAGTGGGAACCATGGACTGTGTGGCTCATAAAAATATATGTGACGAGATTGGGGTCAAAAGGTAACTGTTGTAAGTGTGGCAAGTGTGCCTGACCAGCTATTTTTCAGCTATCCCACAAGCATTCTATATTTTGATGGGGACTCTCACACTTCTGTGGGCTATCACTCAGCTGCTCAGATAGTCGAGTTCATTGAGGTTAGCATATATTTTGGTTAATAAAGCATCTAGTTATCTGTTAACAGGAATCCCTGAACCCCTCCGTCAACCAGCTCACCCATGACTCTTTCCAAGAACTAGTTCATAATCGGCCCAAAGGCCATGTCGTGGTCGTTGACTTTTATGTCAGTTGGTGTGGACCTTGTCAACAAGTTAGTTTTTTGGCTCTATGTGAGTCTGCGAAACTCCAAAAACATTTGCCTCGGCTCTTCCTATTGAGTTTTTTTTAACTTTTTAAATAATTTATTTTCTCTTCATATAAACATCTTTTTATCAACTATTAAAGCACAATACTAGCCATTTAATCAATAATATGACTTGTGTTTAGGCTTAAAGTAGGCAAGGGTATGTTAGGACGAACTAAAAAAAATCCCCTCATTTTTTTGTAAGTCACGAAACATGTTCAAGTCCGTCGTAACATACACTGGCCTACCTTGCGCCTAACCTAAGCCAAAAAAATTGACAGGAGACCAGAGCAAAACTTTTGTAGGGGTCTCAGGAACACATATAAAGCTTGTTTTTGTTAACGAAAAAATATATCTTATCTGAATTACAGTTAGCGCCCGAGTTCCGAAAGGTGGCTCGGCAATTCAGAGAAACATCTTCCCCAGTCACATTTGGAATGGTTGACTGTGAGGCCCAACGACCATTGTGCCTGGAAAATGGAATCAGAGGATACCCGGCCATCCGTTTGTTTGATGCAGTTGGCAACAATGCCCCCAAGTCAGTCAAAATGCCTACTTTTAAAGGGGCATGCCTGTGCGCAACACGGAGAGAAAACGGGGAACAGAATTTCTTCACTTTCTCGAAATAATTTTACATTCGTTTTCGTCAAGATTTTTAAAGTTTTCTGCAATAGTATAAGGTCATTAACATTAGATTCAAGATAAAACAAATGAAAAATAGAACTGTTCAAAAAAATTGCTGGTTCCCGCCTTAACTTTTTGAAACGCACGGGCATGCCTATTTGAAGCATTTGATATGTATATAAGACATTTGTTTGCAGAGAATATCCAGTTAACTGGTGGCGTGACCAGAGGTCCATGCACACCTGGGTTAGTGAATACCTGCCATCTTTGGTGGAACGTATAAGTGATGACTTCAATGGCAGGGTGCTCTCATCAAAAACACCTTATTTGGTTGATTTCTTTGGTATGTTTTACACTGAAAACTTTTATTTTATTTTTAAATCGCTTTTGCGTGAAACTTTTGACGGGGAATTCGCGTTCGAAGCTGATATGATAAATTCAAATAACATTTTTTGATGGGTTACCCGAAATGACGATCTTGAAAGTTTGGTTTTTTTAAGAATATAAAAGTCAATCAAAATGATAAATTAAAAGGCGCAACATTTACGGCTACCTTTTGATATTAATTTCCACCTAGGCTGTTACCGTACCCCTCTCTAATAATGAACCCCTCCTCGATTTTTTGACTAGGATTTCAAAGTTAAGGCCATTTTTGATTTACAATTTCAACATTTTTGAAGGGTTGAAAAATAATGAACCCGGGTGTGTTAATAGATAAAATACGGTATATCCATAGGACAGTTCAAGAGATATATTAGTGCCGAAATTCCTGTCGATATGCCTCAAATCTTAAAATTCCTGAGGATCTTTTTCACGTGACAAATAAAGGTAGTAACCATAGTTGTCCAGGCACCGGCACAGCTTGTGCCGACTAAAAATCAACACAAATCGGCGCCGGTAATCGGTGTTTTGGACCCAAACGCCCTAGTTGGTCTAAATGTTTTAAAAATGTACCAAATGTAGTGCTTTTTTAAAATAATGCAGAATTTTTCAGAGCGCAAAAGTGCATTTACACTGCATTTATTATGTTTATAACAGAAATAAAGAGGAAATTTACGTCAAAATTGAGTTGGGACCCGAACAGCAGAGTTACCACACCCTATTTACACACCATATTTGTTTCAGCACCATGGTGTGGTCATTGCGTCACTTTCGCGCCAGTATTCGAGCAGATAGCTAAGGTAGACTTGATCATTATACATTTATTCATTCTTTTTAACATCAAAATATATTTTTATCATGACAAACACAAAAAATATATGTAAATAAATCATAGTCAAGAAATTTTACTGATTTTCGCTAGACAATTTTTTGGCGCAAATTTTTGTTCAGCCTTTTTCTATTTGACTCTTCACCTTTAAATGAAAGTAATAAAGTTATCCGGTAGCTCTAAGATTTAAGTTTCTATCGAGGTATTGATCGAAATATTGCAAAAGAGTATGAAGAAAGTCAAAAGAATAATTTACTTTATACTTTTGTTTTAAAATTTTCAACGATGTTTTGAAAAAATAATAAAGAATAGAAACTAGAATCGGGGTTATCACTAGCAAAAAGAGTTTAAAAATTAAAAGAGAAAAAGACAAAACAAAATTTATTTGACTCAAAAAAATATTGTTCACATAAATTTCGACCAAAAAGGTATTTTTCATTTTTGTATTTTAACAAAAACCGAAATTTTGGTCTAAAAATAAAAAACAGGCGTAATGTGTATTTTCGGTACGGGTGTGAAATGTGCTTGCTTAATGACAGAAGAAAACAAATGATCAAAATAAAATAGACATAATACAAATGATAATTTCAGCAATTGGAAGGCGAGATACAGTTGGCCAAAGGTTTGCGACAATTAATTTTGACAACAACAAATAAACTGAAATCGTATTTACTCTATTCGCTTCCCCTGGGAGTTATTTTTCAACCCTCAAAAAATGGGAAAATTTTGAGGCGTGGTGCGCAAAACATATAAATTTATCTCAACCGATAAATTTTTCTACCAGATAAAATTCAAATTATTTTTATCTGATTGATGAAATTTTATCGGTCAGATAAAATTGGATTTTTTAAATGAAAATCATTAAAAATAAGTTCCACACTTGCAAATCTATAGAAATTTTCAAGAATAATAGCGACTAAAATATTTGATGGGTTTCGCAAGAAATCCTAGCTGAAAATTTTGGAAACCTATCAACTATTTTAGTCACTATTATTCTGAAAAATATCTATAGATTTGCAAGTGTGGAACCCATTTTTAATTTTGTAATGATTTTTATTTAAAATCGAATTTTATCTATCAGATAAAATTTTATCTGGCAAATAAATTTCACCTTTCAGATATAAATAATTTGAATTTTATCTGGTAGATAAATTTATTGGTTCAGATAAATTTATCTGTTTTGCGCACCACGTTTTGAGGTTATTTTTGAGATTTTAGAGTGCCCAACCGAAATCTAAAAAGTGGGATCAGGAGAGCTAATGCTAATTAAGAAAACGCAAAAAACAGATTTGCAAAATATTTTCTCTAAGATAAGATGTGGGGTACGTAGGGTGGGGAGTTATTAGAGTGAATACGGCATGTAAACTTAATTTATAGTTGACTGCGACCGGTCACCCTATATTTGCCAGCAAGCATCTGTACAAGCCTATCCTTCCATCAGGTTTTATGGTGGTGAGGGTGAAGCCCAGAACCCTGTGGGCATACACATTCATCCAGATCCAAATGCTGAAGTTATTGTCAGAATTATTAGGGATTTGTTAAAAAGGAGAAAACAGCAAAAGAGGTTGAGTGATGAATTATAGTAATCTCATTTATTATTATTTTCATTTTCTAATTTATGCTTTTACATTGTGTGTTTGTCGGGTATTTGAAAACTGCATAATTGAGGCCTTTGCATTATTTAAAATTCACATTTGCGTTTAAAACATTGTTGCATTTGTTTTCTGCAAAAACTGAGTGGCCCTACACGACAATGGGTACTGATTATGTGCATTAGTCACCCTCTTGTTTTTTTTGTAAATTGTTAGGCTAAGGCAAGGGTTGGTCAGCCTATGTTAGGACGGACTGATAAATGAGTACAGTATATTTTTGTGTCCGTCTTAACATAGGCTGACCAACCCTTGCCTTAGCCTAAAAATTCAATAACAGGAGAACCAAGGCACAAAACCGTTACCTATTGTAACATACAGTCAAACCTCTATATAACGCCCCACTAACTGTTAGTTTAAGGTATAAATTTAGGTTTTTATCCACTTTTTGTAACTTTTTCGAAAATCTGTAAAGTGCATCTGATTCCTTGCAAAACGTTGGTATAAGGTCATGAATATTAGATTCCGCAGTTTTCCTGACCAAAAACGAGAAAAATCGGTGTTAGTTTGCTAAACTAACAGTTAGGTTAGTGTTAGTGTTAAGAGTTAGTGTTAGTTATGAAAACACTGGCCGTTATATAGAGGTTTGACTGTAGGGCCAACTGAGTTTTTCAAAAGCAACAAGGACAAAAATAGGATGTTTGAAACAGGTTTAATAGAGATTTCGAGATATTCGGACCTTTTTGCAATTATTTTATCAATTCTGCTACTAAATTGATGACTATGAGGTAGCTAACCCACACTAAAAACTGCATAGGTTTCATAAAAAATTGTTAAAAAACCTCCGGTATGTTTACATTTGAAAATTCTTTGCTGCTTTTAAGAAACACTCAATGATCTTTTGCTAAATATGTTTTTTGCAATAGCACTCATCATTTTTATGTGCTTTTGATAAATTTTTTGATATGTCTGGTATTTAAAGTGCACTTAATTACTGTTGCAATAAATCTTGTTGTTGCATCATAACCTTCTATTTTTTGCAAGGCCCCGTCTGATTCGAAATCATGTTAATGGCATTGTTCTTTTAACCATCGTTTTTGCGTGAAAAACTTTTTATCGTCCTCAGAAAGTATTTTCTGCATTCAAAAGAAAATCTTGTCGAAACAAATGACATAATTACGGGCTACATGCTAAAGAAATTTCGTCGCTTGTCCTGACAACAACTTTTTTTGAATAACGAAAAAAAGTTTTTGGCAACAGAAAAAAGTTTTGTTCCTAAATTTGCACATCACCATTGGGCAAATTACTACCCATTTTGCAGCTTATCTCACTTCTCAGAATTAGTGCTAACTTGGATGCGAGCATTCAGGTCAAAACCCAATGCTGAGACCACGTTTTTCAATGAAGTTAAAAAAAGTTCTAGCACAGACACACAACTAAACAATAGCACGTTATGCCTAACTGGCCCGCCTACCTTGACTCCCACAACCAGACAACTGGGAGGGGACCAGCCCATCGTTCCACAGCTGGCCATAGAAGCTACTGACCCCTGGCACATCAGGGTGGCTAAGGAGCCTAAAGGGTAAGGAGCTCTGCCAGCTGGGAATAGCTGATCTGGCCATTCTGTGCAGGGGAAAGTCGTAGCAGTTACTGTTGGTTGCTAGTGCTGCTAACAATCCACAAATATCTTTTATTCAAAACTATTTTCATAAAAAATCCAACCAGTTGTGTTGTTAGTGGCAAAAGAGTTTGTCATGGACATGCTGGGACTAAAACCAGTACTGCCAATACAAGTGCCCAGAGAGCTGGGATTGAACATTCCATTCATGCACGAAGCTGAAATAATAAACACACGATTTTAATTTTTATTATAGATTTTTGGGTAACTCTCTTTTTTGAGGCAGATATACTTTTTTGAGGCAAATTTTACTTTTTTCGGAGCAAATTTTTATTTTGACTGATTTTATTAAATTTTCTCATCTTTTTTAAAAGTGATAAGACCATCGTGTAGCACTGCGATCCGAGTCTCTAACAAGATATTTTTAGCACCACATCTTTGCAAAATGTAGCGCAAAAAGGCAAGAGTATGAAGCAAGTCAGAAAAATAATTTGGTTCGGGCTTTTACCTTTTTATGCTACCTTTTGCTAAGACTAGCAATGACTGATACCTCATCAGAAATTAGAATCGCAGGCCTACCTAATGGTGGTGATATCACTTTTGAAAAAAGATGAGAAAATTAAATAAAATCAATAAATTGCCCGGAAAAAAGTATATTTGCACCCCCCCCCCTCCCCCCAAAAAAGGTTAACCCTATATTTTACGCCAAGATGATAAAATCGTGGAAATATTGCCGTTAAAATATAAATTTTCTGCAGAGTTAGGATGTATCTTTCATTTGGCACCCCTAATTCTTGAAATTTTTGAGATTTTACGAAAAACTATTTTCTGTGATAATAAGTCAAAAAATACAGTTCAAGACCGATTTAATATGCACCCAAGTTAATATACGATCATGAACAGTGCATTTGGTCGGTCCGAAGTTAATTAGGTTAAAATCGCACCCAGTCGTCAGATCATATTTTTTTTGCTAAACGACCCTTTTTATCAAATTGCCATATAAACTTTTGGCAAAGCTGTCTTTGTCACTTTTTTAATAGAAAAATAACAGAGGTACCAAGGAATGTTTCGGACACAAATGGTTTATTAGCACCATTTTCGATTATTTTTTTGTTTCTCGTAAAATTTCGTTTCTCGCAAATTTCTTTACTTCACACCCTTATTTCTGCATTCGGTTTTGTGAAATTTATCCTTTCAAAATTTACCTGTGGTTTGACCGCTAGGGGTGGTTCCAGCGTTGCTACAACCAATAAGAATTATAACTGATTGAAATAATAGTTTGTTAGTCATACCAGACGAGCGTAGCAACAGTGCCAGTAGGGAAAGGTGCAAAAGTAGCAGCATTGGAGTAAGTTATGCGACCATTGAGTGGAGGCACTAAACCCATAATGCAGCTGGTTGCATGTTGTTGACAGTGTTGGACAGGCCGTTGGCCAGGTTGTTTAACCCATTGCTGATGCCTGTGCCGATTCCTGTGGCTGTGCTGCCCAAAAATCCTTCAATTTTAGCAATCAATGTATTTTAACACAAACGCATAAAGCAAACAAACCGTTGAGCCACATGGTCCTAGACTAGCCGGTGACCTGCAAATAATTTTGGAAAAATTTATACGACTTTACAAAAAACCGGTTCCCATTTATCTGTACGGTTAAATTTGTAGAAATGTTTAAAAAAGTGTATATTCTGAAAAATCCACTGACCAAAACCCATTCATGCAGCTAGCAGAAGTGGAGCCACTAGCCATTTGGCCATTCAAGCACTGCAGGGTGGCAATAGTGCTTTGTGGAAATGGTCCCCATTGTCCCCCTAAACCACGTAGAATTTTATTATTTCAGCAATTGCTTCACCCCACCTGTGAATATGTGACAGTGCCTCCAAGCACTGAAGGTATAGGTGCAGTACATTGGCCAACCATGGTAGTGCCAAAACCACCTGTACCAAAACCAGTGGTGCCAAAACCACTAGTGCGAAGGCACCGGTAGTGGAGCATCCAGTAAAGAAAGAAGGTTGCCATTGCCCAGATTGGCACACAGCTACTGTCGTGCCTGCATATATAATCGAGTCAATATTTTGGCGAGAAGGTGCGCAAACCTGTGGGCGTTCCTGCAGTGCACATCAGGGTAGCACTAGCCCTTCCGAGTAGGGTCCAGTAGTACTGCCGGTAGAGTAACTTACTGTGCCACCAAAGGAGCAGCCATGGGAAAAGACCTACAACAGTAATGTGTACATCTGCTCTAATTTTTAGAACAAAATTGTTCTCTGATTAATTTTCACCAAAAATTGACAATTTTATGAGAGCATGAATTGTTTTGGCAGAAATAAAAACCACATTGTGTTCCAGTGCCAAATCCAATGGATGAACCTCCTGTGACTCCAGTGCTGGAGCTGGAAGTACACATCCCAAAGGCTGGTGTCCACAGTCCATTACTGCAAAAAGATGTGGATGAGCCTGACACGAAGGTTCCTGCAAACACATAAAAATAATTATTGGAGCACTGCAAGTAAGCTAAAAAAGTAGGATAGAATCCCGTCGATTAACCGAAACCGGTTTTTTGGCTTATAAACCAAATGCCGAGTTACAAAAAAACGGCAAAACCAAAAATCGGGTTCAGTCGAGTCTCCTCATAGTGGCATGATTTTTGCAGTCGCTTGGGAGACCATTATAAAAAGATTGAACTGCACAGCAAAATCCCGGTGAATTTGGGACAAAAATAGAATAAAAACAAAGTAGGTTGGTTAACCAAACAAAAAATTAAAAACCTTGCCAAAGCCTATCCTACTAAAACCCTACCAGCATTGCAAATCAAAGTGGCTGAACTGCCAGAAGAGTAGAGTCCATTGCTAGGTATGCCATTGTACTGGATCTGACCATTTAGAGGGGCAATAGCGGCTGGGCACAGCGCTCCACCCGTGTTTCCACCCAAACTGCCAGTTGTGGTGCCCACTCCAAACCACTTCCAATACATGTGCCTAGGATAGCGGGATTCCAAACACCTGACATGCAAGTGCTAGTTTGAGAACCACTGGGAGTGTAGCCAGTGTTGCACATCACCTAAAAACAGTACATCTGCTCTGTAAATAAATATAAAAGTATTTTTGAAATACCTGCACCGATGTGCCAGAAGTGTAGGTGCCAGTGAGACTATTGACTGAATACTGCAATCTACCGTTTAGAGGGGCCAGCATAGGCAGACAGGTGGCAGTGTTTTGGAAACCGAGAGCTGTGGAACCAGGGAAGGCGGTGATACCCCCAAGATTTTGCGTACAATAGCCTGAATACACATATTCTAGTTTCAAAATGGAAATTTTCATTCAAGTTGTACCGAGAGCTGGCGACCACGCTCCATTAGTGCAAATAGAGCTAGTTGTGCCAGTCACTGTGAAACCCAGATTGCACTGCAGTAAAGCTGTTGTGCCCTGAGCATACAAACTCATCGGATTGGTCTGCAGATAGTTGACCATACCATTTGGCACAGTCAACGCAGTGCAGCTTATACCACTGGTCTAGAAAAAGCAAAATTATAACACAGATTATTCATTGCATTAGCCACAAACACTCACTAGTTGTCTTTTTTGCCTAACAGATTTTATTTGAAAGTCTGTGGCAAAAGTTGAAGAAATAAAGGCCAATAAAAGTATTAGTGCCTGGGCAGCATTGTCCAGCTCATTGTTTTGATCAAATCGAGCTATATTTCACTCAGTCTAAACAATTTTTCACTTTACTGCCATTTACCTCATGCAGAAAGGCTAGTGTCATATACCACCCCCTACCCCCGCGGGTGGCCAGATGTCCTTAATCAGGACGATTCATCAGGAATTTCCAAATTTTAAATTCAAAACCAGATTTTTGATTGTCGAAAATCAGGAAATCAGGCATACAGAAAAAATTTTCCTGTCTGATTGATTTTTGTTCGAAATCCTGATTTTTAGAATTGAAACCCTGATTTTGAGATTTCGAGTCTGGCCACCCTATTCAACACACTCCCCCCCCCCCGCCAAAAATTTTTAAAAGGTGTCTTAAACGACCGTTTTTACACAGAATAATTTACAAATACTTTTAATTAATGGCCTTGAGGCTAAGCCTAAGTCAAAAAATTGTTGTAGTTGGAGGGAGTATATGACACAAGCATTCGGGGATGGGTGGTTCCTGTCGGCTTTGGTTATAGCGCTCAATTTTTAATTCTAGTCAAAATCCCACCACAAATATAATCAAACATTAGGAACACGAGGTTAATTTAAAATTACGTCTTTTCACCTTATGGCTTCTGAAAAAGAAATTAGAAAAGATACAAAAAGAAAGTCAAGCATTTCCTAGAATAGTTGCACCTATTTCCTCAAAACATAAAAAGAAGTTGTAATTAATTACAAGTAGTAGTACAAGCAGTAGTGTCACAATAATATAGGAGAAAGAACACTATGGCAACAACTGCCTTCCTCCAAAAAAAAAATAAAAACGTTTTTTTATAAACAAAATTATCTTCAAAGTCTATGCTACTTCATCAGTAGTAAAAAAAGGTATAGGTATATAACACAGATGTTTGGTGAGCTGCCAAGTCACTTTAGGCAAGTCTGCCACTAATACATGTGTGCTCAACAACCACTACTATGATTTCTAGTGTTTAGTTAGGAATTGTTAAGTACAAAAAACAAGGGGTAGTAATATTATTTTGTTGCCTTTCTATCACTACCTCTATTTGGCAAGGGATTACTGCCTATAGTACTGAAAATAAAGCACAAGTTTACCGCTACTCTTATTGGAAAAGGAACTCATATCTGTTAATAAGCACCTCGTTTTTCAACATGTTGAGGAACTTATTACACTTTGGACGGATTAGAGCGAAAAGGTTACACTCACGCCAGTTTTTTTTGGAATTTGTGGAATGATTTAGAACTGGCTGGTACATATCTAAACATTTATGCCAATCAATGATTTAGGTGCAGATGATGCGAACTGTTTTTCATGCACCGTTAAAATTGAAAAATGTAGTTTGAAAGATACTTGTCCTTAATTTTTCATACATAATTATAACAGGGCTGCGAACTCAGAATTCTTAAAAAAGGACAGGTCATTTGGTCATTTTTCGTCAAAAGTGCCCTTTTATCCAGTGCTTATTGAGTTTTGGTCAACAAAATAAAGATTTTGATGGAAAATGAAATTTGGGGTCCTCAATCAAGTAAAAATCTTTAAGTTAATTACTTCTGGCAGCCCTGGGTTATAGCTTTTTTATAGCCTCCGAAAATCCTTACTGTTACAGAAAACGGCCACTACCTTCACAAAAAGGGTCAGTATGGGTGGCAATTGGCGAAAGAGGTGTGTGTGAAGGGCCAGTCTTCCTTCATCAAACTGTCCATGGAAACCAGCCACTGCTGATCGACAAAGTGCTACTTTTTACGACAAAACGCGCTCTATTGGATACCGTATTTTCTCTAATATACCGACATGTCGGTTTATTTTTCAACCCCTCAAAAATCGTGAAATTGTGGGTCGATCTCAATTTTTTCAGGTGAAAAGCTAAAATCGAAAAAGCGGAATCGATAGAGCTCGTGGGAGTTAAGGAAACGCGATAAACAGCGATGTAAAAATTTCTCTCTGGACTGAGATACAGACCCTCAAAGTAGGCTCACAGTGTGTTAAAATCAAAAAACGTGCAAACTTGTAGTTTTCATGGCGAGACAAAACGTGTTTATCATTTGATTTCTTAACCGTTTTTACAGATTTTTGACTATTTTCTGTTCGATTATTTAATTATTCTAGATGAATTCGATTAATTAAATTCATTTAACAGTAATTTTTATACCATTAGATAACTTAGATTTCGCACTATCAATAAAGAAAAAATTCACGTTATTTCATTGGTATAACAAAAAGTTTGTTCAAAAAGAAGTTCAAAGTTGGCCCTATTAGACTTTAGGTCCCACATTTTTTTACCTTGGCCCCTTGTTGTTTTTTCTTAAAAATGCCTTGGTTCCCCTATCCATTAGAGTTATAATAATGTAAAAAAAAACAGGATCACCTTCAAACAACAAGTTGACCAAGGCATTTTTCAAGAAAAAAACAACAGGGGGACCAAGGTAAAAAAATGTGGGACCTAAAGTCTAATAGGGCCGAAGTTCAAAGAGTCCACTTATCAACTTCAAATTATGGCGAAATTTTGGTATACACCCCTCAGTCAAAATCAGCTTGGGGCGACCAAGGAAAATTTTTTGGCAGGAGTGCACTATACCGCGTAGCCCAAAACTGTCTTAAAGCGTGTTTTTGATGTGTAAGCAATTAAAACATACTTAAAACGTGTTTTTAGAGTGCGGAAGGCCATTTTTAGAAAAAAAAAATTTTGACCAAAATTGACTTTTTGCCTTGGGGGACCAAGGTAAACCACCTGGAGAGGGATTTTTTACCTCGTTTTTCTTACTGAGACTGGCAAAAAGAGTCTCTAGACGCATTTTTTGATCGAGAGAGTTGCTCGGATTCATCTCCAAGGTAAGTGAGTGCGCGCATCTCTAACTCCCAAGCCCCTACGCCCCTCCGGGGCGTAGGGGCTTGGGGCTTGGAGTTGAGACGCGCACACACACATACCTTAGAGACCAAACACTCGAAAAAACTCTGGATGCATAAAAACAATGTGCATGCCAGAGTTTTTTATGCGGTAGGTCCCTGCAAGGAAAACTATGTTCAAGATCTTCTTCTTTTGAGGAGTGGCTCCTACTCAGGCTAAAGTTAAATGTTGGTTTTAGCTGTAATGGTTCTGAATTTGATTCTTAAATAAAGTATTCACGTACCCTCTCCAGGTGGTTTACCTTGGTCCCCAAGGCAAAAAGTCAAATTTTGGTCAAAATTTTTTTTTCCAAAAATGGCTTTCCGCACTCTAAAAACACGTTTTAAGTATGTTTTAATTGCTCACACATCAAAAAAACACGTTTTAAGTATGTTTTAATTGCTCACACATCAAAAAAACACGCTTTAAGCCAGTTTTGGGCTACGCGGTATAATGCACTTTAGCCAATTTTTTTTATTTTTTTTTGTAAAATTTATTTTTTTTATGAAAAAATTTGCCTTGGTCCCACAAGCTGATTTTTGACTGAGGGTGTATAGCAAACTGCTCCAAATGTATTTCTCTCTGGAATTTTCTGACCAAAAAATTTCCTGTCTGACTAGAATGTAGAATTTTTCTCCAGCTTTATCATGGTGTATTAAGTTGTTTGATTCGCTGTCGATTTTTAAATTAACCTAGTGGGTTTATGAAAATTTTGGTTTTGGTTAATTTCGCCATGTGCTTTTATCTGAGAAGACTGGATGCCATGAATGCTTCTGTCAACACTCATGTGGTACCAAAATGATCCTTAGAAGTTGGCACGTCTATCTCAATCTTAACCTTTGGGCTTGGGATGGACTAGATCTTCGGGAAAAGTTCACGTGGAGTATTCAGGTTGGCGTTGAATGCTACTGGACTTTGGTCAGTTACTTGGCTAATTTTTGTGCTTTTTTTGCTTTTAAAGCCTATTTGAAAGCATTCGGAAAAGTCTAAACCAAAATTATGGCTTCACAAATTTTCTGGTTTTATAACCACGTGGTACCCTCTTAGGGGTCAAAATGACCAAATTTTGGGTCGATTTCGAAATTTTTGATTCTAAACTGAGTTATTGCAAATTTTATGTAATAAATAATTTAGAAAATTCGATAATTTCAAAAAAAAACAACAATTTTTCACAGAAACATAAGAAGAAAGTTCAAATTCCTTACAAAACAGAATGCCACAGCGAGTTTGCGAATTTTGAATTTTGAAACACTGTGGGGTGTCGGTTTATTAGAGAAATATGATATACAGTCGAGTCTCGCTAATCCGGCACCCCGAGCTTAGTTTGGTTGGCCGCCGAAGAAAACCCTAAATGGTCACCCTCGACAATCCGGCACTCCGCTAATTCGGCACCCTCGCTAATCCGGCACTCAAACGCTGAACACTCCCGATTAACTAACCCTCAGTAATCCGGCAGTCGTATAAAATAAATTAATTGAACAACATTTGTATCAATATTTTGTTTCAATGGTCTCAATTGGAAGACTTCTTCTACAAAGAACAGCTTAAGAAATAACCACAGAGTGAATTAACAGATTTTTTTAATGGTTCAATGTGATTTTCGATTGTTAATTTCGTCTGAAATATCAGGTTGTCCGAAAGTTCGCGACCAGCCCTAAACGTATTTGTCTTTGGTTTTTGGCAATTTGTTCAAACCTTTTTTTTTAATCATAACGATGCGTTACCAAATTATTTATCCAAGAACTAGTTTTCTTCGTGTTCTATAATCAAATCCATCGATGAATTCAATTTGCTAAAAAACAAACCAGGACTTGATGGAATACACCAATATAGATGGTGTTTCAATAAATTCGCCGGTTTTAATGAGCATAACAAATGGGCATTTTTATAGGCCGTTTTCCGAAATTCTGTTTTCACAGACCAATTTCTCTTGACGGGCAATTTTGTTTAGTGTATATTGTCGAAAACACGATTTTTGCTTGGTAACCACTGTGGTTCGAGATTTAGCCGTCCAGGTGCCACCCATAGACCAGGACCAGAACCACAAGGGGGACCAAGCGAAAATCGTGTTTTTGACACTATATACTAAACAAAATTGCCCGTCAAGAGAAAGAGATTGGCAAAAACAGCAATTCGAAAAACGGTCTTTGAAAAAAGTTATGCCCATTTCAAAACCGGCGAATTTCTTGAATTCCCTGTATGTAAGGGACTCTACCCTAAAATTTTGTCTACTTTTTTGTCTAGATTTATTTTTTTGTCTTTTTTTTTTCTCTTTCACAAAAATATCTTTTACTTGCATTGAAGCGGTTAAATTACTGAAAAACAACAGTTAGACTCTAAATTTTGAAGACATTCCAAGATGGTTCAGAATGCTACAATTTTCGTAGGTTTCCATGTTGCGGCTTGACGGATTTCATTCGTCGATGGCGGATAGTTATGGAACAAGATGATTAAAATAATGAATTTGTTACTGCATGATTATGAATTATTTATTTGTTATCGAATCGTTATAATTTAAGAAATGTTGAAAAATGGTTCGGTTTAAAAAGGTCAAATGAGTTTATGGGTAGTTACGAACTTTCTGACCAACCTGATAAATTTTCAGTACCATTCTATGTACGGTCTACCCTCGATATAAAGACATCTCTTTTTAATAAATATATGAAGACATCTCCCTCCTTTTATCACAGATATTGTGCTAAATGAAAGCTTAACATAACCTAAAAATGACGCTAATTGGGGGTCATCTAGAAGCACCCTCGCTAATCCGGCACCCAAGGACAGGTCCCGAGGGGTGCCGGATTAGCGAGACTCGACTGTATCATATTGAACTTTATCGTCGACTGAGCAGGACCAGGTAACGTAGCTCATCTAAAGTGAAGCCTGGTGACCCATGAGAGCTAATAATGTCAGACAAGACATTTGAATATTTATTTTAGTAGATGCTATTTTTGCTTCTGCGATTTTGCCGTCAATTATTGTAGCCCTTTGTCTGCGTCTGATCATTGGCAAAAAGAAAACTGTCGTTGACTTTCCGACATTAAGAGCTGCAACATTTCGCAACTAGACAAAGGTGTGAAAATTCCGAAGGTATTATTTTTTACAAAAAGTGCCATTTTTTACTTAGCTGCCCATATCTCAGCCTCTAGAAAAATGAAGCATTCGTTTTGCTTTCAAACAAGACCGAGACATAGGGTTTTTTAGCAGGTTGTATACTGTATGATAGGAGCTCAAAAATAAAAATGTTATGAGTGTTTAAAATCTCCCCAAAAAGGTGTACCCTATATCTAATAGCAAAATTCGGGAAAGTGAGGTTTCGAGATCGGGATTTGATGTTTTCAAGATTTAATATTGCAGCACGAAATTATTGAAATGTAGAAATAGTGAAAAGCCGCGCTAGCGACAAGCCACCCACGAGCCCTTATTACGGCCCAACAAAGATTAACACAATATGATTCATAAAAATACGGTAACTCCAAGATTGACATTCGATTTCCTTCACTCCTGCATCCAAAAGCAGTTCGAGCAGTCAGAAAAAGAATCTTCTAAAGAGAAGACATCAAATTCGAAACATACCTGGTTAGTGAAAAACTTACGGTTTCCGAGCTGAAAGACATCCCATGCGAAAATGTTTATTTATTATTATTTTGACTAGAAAATGGAATTTCGCAAGCTCAAGTTAATTTGGTTTTCATTTTTAACCCCTTTTTTTTCTCACCAATCAGAATTACCATGAATCCACCCGGCAAAAACACATCAGATCGAAGCTTTGAAATAAATTTTTTTTGGAAAAAAATTTGCCCCGGTCAAATTCAGGAGAATCCTGGTAGTTTTTGGAGCTGTTTCAGAACTCACGTTTTTATCGGTGCTCTAGTAATGTCTAGTGAAGTCTAGTAAATATAATTTACATACAAGCTTATACTCAAAATGACATTAGAAAGCGAAGCTACATTTTGATATTTACTAAAGCACCGATAAAAACGTGAGCTCTAAAACAGCTCATTAAACTACCAGGACCTTCCTGAATTGGACCAGGGCATATTTTTTCCAAAAAAAAATTATTTCAAAACTTCGATCTGATGTGTTTTTTGCCGGTGGATTCATGGTAATTTTGATCGGCGAGAAAAAAAATAAGGGGTGAAAATAAAAACCAAGTTAACTTGAGCTTGCGAAATTTCATTTTCTAGTCAAAATACCACCAAACAACGAAAATCTGATATTTATGACCTACGTCTACTTTCCGATTTAAAGTCGAATGAAGTAATAATAATAAATTTCACTAAAACTTAAAAAACGGGTCATTAAGTTTGACTGCCACTATTTTGACCGTCACTAAATTGACCGCCAGCTAAATTTGACAGCCATTTTGATTGACCGCTGTTTTAAATTGAAAGCCAACAATTTGAAGAAAGCCGAGAGGTTTCACAGTAAAGACGGGAGATTTCACAGATTAGCAGGTGTATATGCTGGGGTCTAAATAATAGCGGTCAATTAAAATGGAGATCAAATTTGGCTGGCAACTATTTGTTTTTTTGACTAAAAGCCATAAATTGGTGCGAAGATCCGAACTTGAACTCCAAGTATGTGAACGAGCCATTTATATTTTCATCATATTTCACTTATATATTTGAAAAAAATTCTGGTAAAAATGTTTCCGATCGATGTATATGATCACTTTTATGCTAATGAAATTAGACTGGCCTCTTAGTAGTGGTGCCCATTATCTACACGACGCTTAGCTACCTTTGACTGTAATTGGTTCCAACTCAGCCGTGCCAAGTAGGCATGTGAAAGCGCTTCAAATTAAGGTTGGCTAATGACAATTGTCCGACGGAATTGTCGGACAATTTATCAACCATTCTCCAACAATTCTGAATTAATCCGACAATGAATTAGTGAAATGTTGATTGAAGCCAGTAGAATTTAAATTGTCCGTCTTTTGGACAATTGCCCAAACTTACTTCTGATGCAGGTAGATACTCCAATCTGATATTAGCTTGTAATATTTTTCAGATGTGTTGAAAAAGTACTAAATATGTAATATAGGGCTGGTATGTGTCCTTTTTAAAATATTTGTCCTTTTTTGGGACCCCAAAATTTTTCATTTTCGAAGTCTTTAGTCACGATCTTTTTTTTGCTCCAAAATGGCAATAAGCACTGGATAAAATAACCCTTTTCTTCAAAAATGGTCAAAATGTCCTTTTTTACCCAAATGTCCTTTTTTCAAAATTATGAGTTACGTGCTCTGATGTAATAGCTGTTTCAAACATTTTTCTCAAAGAGTTTTTTAGCACTCTTTTTTGGTTTTTCCTCCTCCCATTATCTTCATTTATATTGATTTGAAGAAGGATTTGTATTTTTCCTGGCACTGCAAACTACACATAACACTCCTCTCGTCAAATATTTAAGTCTGTGTGTGTGCTTAAGCTATGCCTTTCCCCGCCGCCTCATGCATCAGCAATGTAAAGCAAAATGAAAAGGAAGAAGAAGGCAAAGTGTTCCTTTGGCAAAAAATGGAAATCGATTGCCCTTGGCGAGTGTGCCCCCTTACAAACCACCAGCTAGTGAATACATAAAATGCAGGGAGGGCACTAACCCAAGGAGTCTTTCTAAAAGCAGCCAGCTGGAAATCTCCACTCCTGCACATTGCTGGAATAGCACACAAGTTTTGGCATCCACCTATTGCTCACTGCCTCTTTCTCAGTTTTCTTACGAATCTTCTAGGGGCCTACACTCGGCCTAATATTAGTAATTTCAGGCGGGTGGCATAAAAAAGACACACAAGAAAGAGAACGAGGACTATCTGCTCAGATATGCCAAACGATTTCCCATTCTCTTGCTCTTTTTTTGTGTTGGGTTGTTTGTTTAGTTAATTGTGCTTGTAATACTCTCGTTTTTAGAGAAGTAACTATTGTTCATGCGTTTACTACATATTACCCCCATCATAGAGTGATCACATTTTTGAACAAGAGAATTTTTTATGACTCATAAATGATGATATTTCATTAAAAATGTTTAAAAAATTAATTTTTCTAATATTATTTACACTATGTATTTAAAAGTGATTTTTCTGTAATTTTGGACGACTTGAGTGTAATAACTTTGGTTACCTCAGGTTATTGACCCCTGTTTTTTTATCTTGCAGAATGGGTTATCTAGTAGTCTTAAAACGTTTTTAAAGATTTTTTCATGTGAGTTCGCTGAGCAATGGGTCTGCGAAGGCAATTATGGCCGAAAATGGACCTACCATATTTCTTCTATTAACTCCTTCCCAAAACTCGTATTTTGTACCCAAAGTTTTTTTTATTGATTTCATGTTTTTTTTTAAATTTTTGAAGCTCAAGCGGCAAATTGAGTATCCTTGAATAGTGAGATTCAGGACTTTCATTTGTGAGGTCGTTTAACATCAAAATATTCAAGAAAATATGAAAACTCCGACAAGGTTGCTGGTACAAAATACGGATTTTGGGGAGGGAGTTAATAGCGGAAATACGGTAAATCGTATTTATGCTTGGTTTTCGTGTTAGAATATGGTGGTCCGAAAATACTATTTTTAGGTATGAATATTTATCTGATCATTGTGTAAATACATATCTTGTCTTCACATCTTACTCTTCTCTTGTTATAATTGTTTTCTGGAGTGTTTCTTCTGAAAATTAGGAACTGACTTTAAGTTCTGGAAAACTTTGTTTGTCCTAACTGCATTTTTGAGACCTTGACAACAAACTATAACTATTATACAATTTTTATAATTCCAATCAAACTCATATTTGTCATACATTCTGGAAAGCGGTCAAAATCGTTTATTATATCGACTATCATTTTATTCGATTTTCTGGTTGTTGTAACTCTTATTCCGCTCCTGCTGCAAAAACATCAGAGATTCATTCAAATTTACTCTTTTCGGTGTCAAACTTTTCATTTTTGCTTATTCTCTTCAATCTCACAATAATAACACCATCACGTAGCCCTGCTCTTCTAGTTTTTAAAGAGGTATAATTATATGCATGATATCTTCAGAATATAAAACCAAAAGTTAAAAGTATGGACCGAGCTATTTTTTGGTTAGTCCATACTTTTTATTTTTCGTATTACATTTTGCAAATATCTTTCAAAAAATATCATTTTGTTTGAAACAACAATAGCAGAGCTGCACGATAATAATATCACTCAGCGTAAAAGGTCAAAAATGAGAGATAACAAAAAAAAGAATAATTTGGTAAAAAAGTAAATTTTCTATAAAAAACGTAAATTTACTGCAAAATTAAAATGAATTTAGTCCAAAAAAAGTATAGCCCCTAAAAAGCAAACTTTCATTGACGGGTTTTGAATTTGGCGCATTTTGGTGATGTATGACGTAGGAGATGTCCAGCCCCAACCAGCCCACCCCTCCACTCTCTGTCTACTTCCCGTATCGTCGCCAACTTTTGGTGGTGGAGTTGAGTTAGAGAGGAGGAGCTGTCGCTATTTCTTGTTGTTGGATGTCTTTCTCTTTCTTTTTTTGGGGGCACACTGGAGCCATTGATCATTGGAAGAATATTGAATTTCTCGTTTATTAATTGTTTAGTTTTTGTTTTTGAGCGGATGGATTATGAATTGAAGTAGCTGGAAAAATAAGTGCTTCCATCTCCGCTTTCTATACAGACTATTTTAGGTAATTTCTTGGAGAATATTCACAGAAAGTGTTGAAAATGCAGACTTTGGAGAAGGCGCTTCACCAACCATGCCTTTCACCACTGGTGGCCAGACTATTGGGTTTGCTTACAACATGAATACACTAAATTTAAGTTAAATTTTAGCGATCGATTGACGGCCGCCAAACATTCTCTGGCTGGATCTCAACTAGGAAAAACTATATGCAAAGCTACAACTGAAGAGTTGATGGCCCCCAAGAAAAAACACTGCGATTGTGAGCTTTTTCTTTACCTAACAGAATTCATGTCCTATGCAAATAAAGACCGAAATTGCCTTTCATCCAAATTTATTATAAAAAATCTGGACGAACCCCAACTCGTATAGATTTTTGAACGAGCTTTTCAAACTTTTAATTAAAAACCGTTAATTTTCAAAGCAAAAGTTTTTGAAAAGTCACCGCCACTACCAAATTTTCTTCTTCAATTCGAATCCATTGAGATCAGATCAAAATAATTATTATCAGCTGAGATATTTCTATTTCGAATAGATCAGTCAGAAAAGTTGCACCACTCACCTACTTTAGTGTATATCTCAAGTTCTAATGATTATTTTGATCTGATCTCAATGGATTCAGGAAGAAATTTTGGTATTAGGGGTGACTTTTCAGAAGCTTTTGTCTCGAAAATTAACGATTTTTAATTAAAAGCTTGAAAAGTTAGTCCAAAATCTATACTAGTTGGAATTTTACCAAAAGCTAACACTAAGGTTTCACCTAAATTTAAAAAATGCACAAACAGTCGAAAATAAATAAAAATGCAAAAAGGCGCAAATTCAAAAATGTCCCTGGAACAAGGAATCGCCCCTATTCCCGAGTTTTCTAGCTCCCT
The DNA here is from genome assembly GCA_004194705.1 of Ditylenchus dipsaci. Taxonomy (NCBI): domain Eukaryota; kingdom Metazoa; phylum Nematoda; class Chromadorea; order Rhabditida; family Anguinidae; genus Ditylenchus; species Ditylenchus dipsaci. Next base: position 197,641 of record SADC01000046.1, read on the forward strand.
TTTTTATTTTTTCATTCTCAATATTCCAATCTCAGACCTGCTCCACTGCACAAATGAGCCGAATGTGTCAATCCCTTCAATGGCCAATCTGCTGATTGAGCGAACCCAAAACCCCAACTCTTGGGTGGTAGTCTACAAAGCATTGATTACCATCCATAACTTGATGTGCTATGGGAATGAAGTAAAATTAAGAGCTTTTGTTTGCATTTATTGGTTATACCAGCATGTTCTTTCAGAGGTTTTCCCAGTACTTGGCTTCTTGCAATACCACATTCAATCTGACTAATTTCATGGACAAGCCCAATTTGCAGACTGGCATCATGTCCACAGGTAATACCTGACATGACAAATATTTTAATTGAATTTTTATTTTATTTTTTTAGGCTATGACATGAGTGTGCATGTGCGCCGCTATGGCAAATACATCTCCGAAAAAATCCACACCTATCGCTTGTGTGCTTTTGACTTCTGCAAGGTGAAGCGAGGCAGAGAAGACGGACTTCTGCGCACAATGCACACTGACAAGGTGAGCTAATGGCTAATTGTCGAGCGATGCATAAATCACCTTGAAAGACTTGAAAAACATTCCGGCTTTCAGAAAGCATTGAAAAAAACACAACTTTATGACTTGAAAGAAATTAGAGCCGGATAAAGAATAAGAAGCGATGTTTCTGTTGTGTAATGTTACCAATAGGATTGTTCTAAAAGCCGTGTAAAAATGATGAAACAAGCTCGGGCCATAAACTGGGTACAATGAAATTCCGACGCTACTGTCATAAACCCCCAAAAGCTACTGTAATATACCCCCTCCCCTCGATAATTTTCAGGTACCCCAAAAACCATACTTTTTTTTTCGGAAAAGTGGTGAAATTATTACGTGTTGTCCCTGAGCCTAATGCCTAAGGGCCAAAGCCTAAGGGCTAAGCCTAATTCCTAAGCCTGAAGATTATTGGGGGGGGAGTGTATATTACAGGAGGGTTTTTTGGTGTGGGGGGGGGGGGTATATTACAGTAGCGCCGAAATTCCAAAAATTTATGGAAAAGTTAGAAAAAAACCAGATCCAAACCAGCATATAGGCTCGTTTGTTACTTTTTGTGCCATTTTGTTTGAATTCGCCTTTTTTTAATTTGATTTATTTTTAGCTGTTTTGTGTATGATCTTGAATTTTTTAAGTTCATGCCAAGCCGTAGGCGCATAGTAGGCCAGCGCAATTGTCCAAAACCAGGTCTCCAAACTGCCAAAAATAAAAATTAAAAAGGCGGGAATTTAAAAATGGCACAAAAGTAATAAACGTCTACGCATCGTCTCAACTAGAGTTGCTTAATTAGCCGGGTAATTAAAATCGGATAATTATCCGGGTAATTATCCATAATTAGCCGAAAACCGGCTAATTATGATTTTATATCGGTAATTGATCAAAAATTGCATAAATTCTTGAATTTATACATGATTTTGGAAAAACATAACAACGAGTCGAAGTTCCCATATCAGAACAATAACATTTTGAGCAACTATTTGGGTGGTATTTAATCGCAAATTTAACTCCAAATTTCTAAAAAATGACCGCAAATTTCTGATTGGCTTCCTGTTGGTGTATATAGCCACCCTGAGTTTTACTGACCCCTTTAAGATCATTTCAAGGCTATTTTTCAAGAAAAAGGTGTTTGCTGAGAGAAAAATTTTAACCTGTGATCCCATGAAAATATGCCTTGGTCCTACAAGGCAAGTCAGAAATTTGCGGTCATTTTTCAGAAATTCGCGGTCATTTTTCAGATATTTGCGTTAATTTTTAATATTACTCCAACTATTTAATTCCGAACAACCGAATTATAATTGGCTGGAGTTTAGAATGTGACCTTTTTCTAAAATGGTCAAAATCAGTTTTTTTAGTTGTGTAACATTGTAAAAAATGCTCAGCATTCATTTTTATTGTTGGGAAAGCCAATTTTCTCACTAGCACTAACACCAATAATAAAATACAGAAAAGAATAGATAGGAAGTAGCCGAAGCCATCTAGCAAAATAAATACATACAAATTAAAGCCTAAGCCTAAGCCTGAGCCTAGGCTTAGAGTTAGCCTAAGCCTAAGGCTGAGCCTAAGGTTACTAGCTACCCGATTACACGCCTAAGCGGTACTTATGCGGTTCCCCCCCCCCCATATCGAAATTTTCCCAAAAACAGGTTTTAACCATTTCTAAGCAATTCTTACACGTTAAACCGATAAAAACGTTGTTTCCGACCACATAAAAATACAGAAAAGGTTTTTTTTCCATCAGACATTTTGACTTTTTCACATTTTTTACCTGCCTGCCTTCGGCAGGCACCCTAATTCAATAGGAAGCCCCTTTGGGGTACATTGTTTCGGGCCAAGGGCTGACCCTTTATACACACCTGCCTGCCTTCGGCAGGCACCCTAATTCAATAGGAAGCCCCTTTGGGGGTACATTGTTCGGGCCAAGGGCTGACCCTTTATACACACCTGCCTGCCTTCGGCAGGCACCCTAATTCAATAGGAAGCCCCTTTGGGGTACATTGTTCGGGCCAAGGGCTGACCCTTTATACACACCTGCCTGCCTTCGGCAGGCACCCTAATTCAATAGGAAGCCCCTTAATTTCGATATGGGGGGGGGGAACCGCATAAGTACCGACTAAGCACTTCACATAAACGAATTATATCGTAGAAAGGGGATGACTTTTTCTTAAACAAAATCTCTCCGATAGAGAGGACTGAGCAAACAAAATAAAGTAGTGCAAATAAAAGCACACAAACAAAGAAAAACAACCCGCTGATTCATAATGATAGTTGTAAACAACTGCTTCATTCAACCTCGTGCGTGTAGTGAAAAATTTTCGACAAAAATTTTTTTTTTGAAAAATTGGCTTTCCCAACAATAAAAATGAATGCTGAGCATTTTTACAATGTTACACAACTAAAAAAACTGATTTTGACCATTTTTAGAAAAAGGTCACATTCTAAACTTTAGCCTTATAATTAGCCATATTTTTATATAGTCGACTAATTATGAATAATTATCCGGATAATTATCCGATAATTATCTATTCAGCAACTCTAGTCTCAACCGGTCAATCACCTAAAAAACTGGAAAACCCCAAACCAGAAACTGGCTAGAGTAAAAAACTGATCGAAAAGTGCTTGAACTGAAAATATTGCAGTTGCTGAAGACGCTACCAATCCTCCAAAACCAGATTGATGCACTCTTGGAGTTTCAAGTAAATTCTCTCATGAGTTACCTTTCTATTTTTCTGAAATTCCCAATTTTAGGTGACCAGCTCTGAGCTGAACAATGGCGTCATCAATTGCTCTTTCATTTTGTTGTTTCGCGACTTGATCCGGTTATTTGCCTGCTACAACGATGGTGTCATCAATTTGCTCGAGAAGTTTTTTGACATGAACAAAAACAGTGCCGGAAGCTCTCGACACCTATAAATCTTTTTTGGTAAGCCAACAAGAAAGCCAGTTATTTTACTGTGCTTGTATCTCAGTTCCGTCTGGACAAGTCTCCGAATTCTTGCGTGTGGCTGAGACTGTGGGCATCGACCGAGGGGAAGTAAGTTCTAAACCTACGGTTGTTATAACAAATATTCCTTTCCTCAGATTCCCGACTTGACAAGAGCCCCTGCCTCACTATTGGAAGCGCTGGAGGCTCATTTGTACCATCTAGAGGAGGCAAAGGTCCACCACCCACCTCTTCTGCTCAACAGGTCAGCTCATTTGAAGTCATTTTCATCCTTTTTATTTTATCTTTTCTGATTTTGAGATGGTCAGCCAACAGATCTACCAACAGCAAGAGACCTTCCAATTTCGCCCTAATGCCACTGGTCCAGTTGGTGGAGGTGGGGGTGGGATTGACGATATGGCCAAGCAGAGATATCTAGAGGAGGAGAAAGAGCGACTTAGACAATTTGAAGAGCAACGAAGGCAGCAAATACAGCAGCAGCCTCAGCAACAATGTATGCATTTTTTACGATTTTTACAGTCATCTGTATTTGCACAGAGTTTGTTTTTCTAAATTTCAGCCTCTAGCAATCCATTTGGCTCCACCGCACCACCACCACCTCCTGTTTCCTCTGGTGGTGCTCCTAATCCAGATTTGTTGAGGTCGGTTTCTTATTTGTTGACACAAAACTATTTAAAATCTTGTTTAGTTTCTTTGACTCACCAGCCCAAAACACCAATGCCGGATCAATTGATCCGACCAATCCATTTGCAGCCTGTATGTTTGATCCATCCAAGACGCAGGCACAGCAACAACATCAAGGTGATTTTTTATATGTAAAACCACTTCGAAAAAACACAATAATAATTAATTTAAGGTGGTGCAAATCCATTTATGAATTCCGGTCCACCTGCAATGCAACCATCCAGCCCCCTCGTCCCAGGCTGGCAATCCATTTGTCTCTGCCCAACCATTCCAGAACCAAGGTTTATCTGGCTGTCAACTATTTTCTGTTTAACTTGTCAATTGCATAGGTGGAATGTATCAGCCATCATATAGTCAGCCAGCACAGTTCGCCCAATTCCCACCAACTCAGGGTGGTGGGTCACAATCCATCGGTATATATGACCAGACTCCATTTTGTGGGTTTTTTTGTTTAACACTTTTTGACAAAAACTATTGTTTTTAGCGACTGGTGATGCAAGCTACACGACCCCGTCTGTGCTCCGCCAAAACATGGACTATTCTCAGCAAGCACAGCAAAATCCAACTTCTTCCAACAATGGTTAGCTATTAATTAGGATGATACAATTTTTTAGCTAGTTTTCTATTTTGCAGTTAAAGGTTTTTTCAATCGCATATAAATCTGAGTGCGCATATAGGGCAGGGATGAGCTTTTGTAACTCTTTGCGGGAAATAGTTACACATTTTCGCATTTGAAACATTTTCGCATTTGAAACAAAGGTTACAGACTGTAACTGCTTTGACCTTTGTAACTATTCTTGTAACCATTTCTCGCCACAAAAGTAATAATTTAAAAAAAAATTACAGCGTGTGACTATTTTTGTCTTTGCTGTGGTTTCTCGGCACGAAATCAGCAATTTAAGCTCATCCCTGATATAGGGTCAGAAATTTTAGTAAGTACAGGGTGGGCCAATTTTTTTGGTGCATGGAGCTCAAAAAAATTTTTGGTCAAAATTTTCGAATTTGCCTCGGTCCCCCCTGTGTTCTAAAAACGTCGATTTTTTGCACAACGACAAGCAGTGGCAAAAAATCGACGTTTTTAGAACACAGGGGGACCAAGGCAAATTCGAAAATTTTGACCAAAAATTTTTTTTGAGCTCCATGCACCAAAAAAAATTGTTTTTTGATTCTGAGTAGGATGGCGTTTACAGAATTTCGAAATTCCATCATAGAAAAAGTTATGATCCTTTAAAGTGTTCCAAAAAAATTGGCCCACCCTGTATATTAGAAGTTTTAAATCTTCTTGTTTCTTGTTTTTTGCTTTTTTAGATTTTCACTAAATTTAGATAAAACATAACAACTTACTCAGATCATTTTGCGACAATTCAATAACAACTTACTCACAAAACAAATCAAAATCATCGCTAAAACCTTTTTTGACCAAAAGTGATTGAAAATGTAAATGAATAACTTTTAATACCATTTAGAACAACTTAAGGTCAATCAACAAAAAGCTTAATTTCTAAGGCTGAAAGTCTTTGAAAAATTTCCGGAGATATTTTCGTTTGAAAATCTTGTGGACATAGCGTTATACGCTTTTTAGAAACTGCTTGATTTCAAAAGTTTTTACAGGATTTTTTATAAAAATAAAAATACAGTCTTTTTTATTGAAAAAACGAAAAACAGACCAAAGACGGGGATAACAAAATATGAAAAAAGGCATGAAGGTAAATAAATATGGTGGCCTATTTTTTTATTTTATTAGTCGACGTATCTGTCTGTGAATGTGAATAACTACCCAAAAGACACATTGCACTATTGATAAAAAAAAACATTTGTAGGCAGTCAATATGGCAACAATGGATGGCCAACCACAGCTGGTGCTCCAACTGGCAATCCCAATAACTTTGGTAGGGATGTGGACAATGCACTCAACAATCTGGTTGGAAATTTAGCCATTTCCAACAATGGTCAAAGGTTGGTTTAGTGCTCTAAATAGTCTTCAATGCTCTTAGCTATTGCAGAGGTAGTCTTGGAGGGAACAGAAGCCATCCGGCCAGCCCTACCAGCCGATGATGCCTACTTATGGCATGCCACAACAGCAACAACAACCATCCCAACCACAGTGGAATGCTTTTGGTGGTTACAATAACACAACTACGACACAACAACCAGGTTAGATTTCAATAATAACCATCCGAAATTCCCTAAATCCTTAAATTTCCGCCCCCTGGTTCGAAATAATGTCTTTGGCATTGTGTTTTTATCAAGTTTTTTGGGCAGGAAAAGAGTGCGTCAAATCATTTTGCGACAATTCAATTTTTGCCAAAGTGATTCGCTATATTCAGCAATATTTGCAGAATATAGCGAACAATTATGGCGCAAATTGAATTGTCGCAAAGTAAATTGGCGCACTCTTCTCTTGCCGACTTTTTTAAGACTTCTCTCATGCAAATCCCCCCTTATTCTGTAGCCAGTGAGATGAATAGGGTTGTTAAATTGAACAGTCGATTTAGAATTATTTGCTTGAAAAGTCGAAAAATTTTAACTAATCAGTCAATTTTTGAACTAATAGATTACCCGAATTTTTTTTCGAATATTGAACGGCTTATAAAATAGACTATTCAAAAATTTCGACTATTCGACAACACTAGAGATGACCTACAACAAGAGGGGTAACTTGCCTTAGAGCAATCTTCGGAAAGTCGAGCAAACACAGAATGCGAGTAACCCGAATTTGAGGCAGGATTGGTCGGTAATTCGAGGATTTACTTTAGGTATAGTTTGCTATTTGCATTGAGTTATACTAGCAATTCAGGCGGCCCACCTGCTTATGGTCAACCCCAAGCCAATTTAAACTATGGTATGATGCAGCAACAACCGAGCGGTGGATATCCACAACAGCAGCCAGGCAAGGACCCATTCTCTTTTCAGTGATTTCAAATGTGCAAATAAAGAATTTCATAAAATATTTAATTCCGGACATAGCTATAGAGATTTATTGAGTTCTGTGTTTTTTCTTCATCTTTTTTGTTTCGTAGGTGATCATCTTTTTGTTAGCTGCATCACTTTCTTTTGTTTTTGGAGTAAGAATTTCCTAAAGTTTTACGTTATTTTTTTCAATTTCATGTAGGTCAGTATCTCAACTTTCTGACCAGCTGCAAGCTACAAGTTGCCGTATATGAAAATTTCATCGACAAATTTTTGGAAAAAAAACGCTTAATATGAGGTGATCATCTACAAATGCCTGAAAAAAAAAGATTTAGAAAAATGGCGTATGGCCAGTTAGCAACGCTCTTTCCTAAATTTTTGATGTCTTTATAAATAAAAGTACTCACTTAGGTTTTTTCCTGATTCGTTATAGCCGGTAGAACTGCATAAGCAATCTGAATCACAAAGCAGAATTTAACAAAATCATAGTTGATGAGATGTGAACTAAAGTAGGAGGTCATCATTTAAAATATTGGCGCTCCATCTTTAGTTCATATCTTATCAACTAACATTTTTTTTAAATCCTGAATTGTGATTCGGATTTGTGATTAAATTTCAGCTGCTGAGGAAATCAGAAAAGACTTACGCGTTAATGGGTACATTTATCATAGAAGCTGAAAAATTACGAAAAAAGTGCTGCCAACTGACTAGCCACGCGAAAAATATTTATTTTTTTACTTTTTTTTTGTCTAAAAATTTCTACAGAATTGAAAAAAATGCAAAATTCTTGCAAAAACCTTAATTTTATGGATATTAGTGTGTTGATTTATTTTCTAGTGCACAAGCTGTTTTTACATTTTCTCCCGTCTTAGCTTGTGGACTGTGTGTTTTTGTGCCAAATTGTCTTGTCTGTATTCATAAATTCAATATTGACAATACTTAAAAGCAATCTCTCACACTTGTGTAACCATTAGCCATTGGTCTAGTTTTTGTCTCGTAAACGATTTTAATTGTTTTATTTGGTTGGACATATAAAAAATTTATATTTCCATTCTTATCACAAATTGCTTGTAAATTATAAAATCTCTAATATGACTAAGACTTTAATCGGTGAATAAAACGTACAAGGAATATTTATGATCAATTTTGATCCTAAAATACAGAGTAGCGCGAAAAGTTGCAGCTTTTTTCAAAATTTTCGATAAAGTTATGGCTTACAGCTGTCAGTAGAGAACAAAAAATTACATTTAACAAGGGAACAGGTGCCACTGTAAAATTCGATTCACAAATTCTGACCACACTATCTTGTAAAGCATAGCGTATTTTCGGTGAACAGACGAGAAAAGTCAAATAACAAGCGCAAGTCTTGCTCTCTATTATCGCTTGATCTCCTAACCCCTAACACTAAACCGGAATAAAAGCATTGAAAATAAATGATTGCTTTTTCAACAAAAATCGTGGACCTTATTGTGGGTTTTTAATGAAAGTTAAAAAAGTGGTAATCCCATGCCGGGAGTCGAACCCGGGCCGGGTGGGTGAAAGCCACCAATCCTAACCGTTAGACCACATGGGACACATACCTTATCTAATCATTTCAGAACTATATATCTTTTTGCCCTTTAAAGGCCATTGCCGTCTCCGACAACGGTTGTCTCCCGCCAATTCAAAAAAATGTCCTAATCATTGAATTTCTATGCGGGTTTTTCAACCTGCTTTCTAACAAAACCATACCTAAAATTAAATTCTAGGCCTTGTTTTGTTAGAAACCAAGTTGGAGAATCCGTACACAAGTTTAATGATTCGGAAATTTTTTTGTATTTGCGGGGGACAGTCAAGAACGCGTGTCCACGGCCCTTTAAAAAATTATCATAATTGCTTCTTTATTTAAAGTACACCACGTGTGCCCATATTTAGGTCGCGATTATCATTTTTGTTTAGTTTAGCAGACCTGATCTTTTTAATCCGAAATTATTGCTTAAGCTATAATCTTTTTAGTCAGATAGGTAGTTATGACCCGGGTAGTATGGGTCCAGTTGATCTTTCATGTGCTTATAAAGACTTGTCAGACTCTATGAACTAAGATCACAATTATGGATATCATCCTGTACCTCTCTGTATATTTGGCAGATATGTATTACTGCAAACTGTCTCTACAAGTAATATGCGCTTGTGGGAAAGGCTATGACATCTCGCTCCAATGGCAGGTGTTTTGCTGTAGCTCTCTCATACAAATGGATTAAATTTCCTGTGCTCGCAATTTCAGCAGTTCTCTACAATAAAATGGAATGCTTACAATTTTTATTGGTCAAAGTATTCTTTTGTGAAAGACGAATCCTTGTCGTAGAAGAAGACTTCTAGGTTTTTCTCAAAAGTTCAGTTTGTTTTTGCATAAAATCTGATACAACTGAATCGCGGATTAACTTCACTCCAAGTACCAAAAGTTTTGGCCATTTTTAAAAATACCAGAGTATTTGAATTTTTTTTTGGTTTAAATGTTTTCCAAGTTTTTTTGCCAGTTCTCTGTCATCAATTTTAGATCTGGTGCAAAACTAGTAAAAAACGATTCGTAAATTTTTTTCGGTCTTTGCTTTTTTGCGATGTTGCCCACGGGTATGCTATTTAATAATAAAAAATCAGCTCAGTTTTCTTACCGTTTTTAGCTTTTTAACAAAAAAATCGTTATAGCGAATTTAAAAAGATCATTTTTCATTTTTTGTTAAAATGTCAACAATAGCGATAACAAAAAAATATTTTTTTATATTCATTTATTTATAATTAATAACTGGATACTTAAAAAAGGCTGTAACTGAAAACACGCACCAAAATAATGATTTCCCGCAGTAAAACGTGTAGCCCTAAATCTCTAGTTTCTAATAAGCTATCAACTGACTCAATGTGATGTGTGAAAGTGAGAGCACCAATGGTTTTGAAAAACGTGAAGTGATTTCACAAAAATGCATTTTCCTCAAATTTTTTTCCAAACACATTGAGCCAGTTGATGGCTATTAGAAAGGCTCATTAGAAACTAGAGATTCAGGGCTACATGTTGATACAAAAACACAAATTTTAAGATTGTAAAAACACCGAAAAATAATATTTTTTATGTATTTACTGCGGGAAATCGGTATTTTAGTGCGTCAAATCAATTTCAGCCCTTAAAAAAGCTGCCAACGTACTTTAAAAAGTCAAAAAATCAAAATAAAGCTTCCATTCAAACTTTCTAGGTCAAGCAGCTATTTTTAGAAGGCCTAAGTAAAAAAGGAAATTTTATTTTTTATAAATCTATTGCTGTGATTTTGTGCTATGGTGCCTTTTTTCTCATAACAGCTTGTCTCAAAGTATTTATGGATGAGAAAATAACATGTATTGTTGCCCCCAGGAATCGCAATTTAAAAAGGGCAGATTAAAGAAACTAAAGCCGCTTTGTTGGGAGTGGCCTTACTGATTATGCAAATCTACTATGCGGCACACAAAGTTAGTGTTGTTGTTCCTGCTGTGAACAAAGACTCATAAATCTGGATATCCATTCAAAAAACATGGATAATTGTTGTAGTTGCTTCTATATGAAACACAGAGAAATTAACTTATTTATTTACTCAAAGAAAAGAAAAAATATTGTGAAACAGAGAGGGAAATCAAAACTTTCACATTTCAATTTTCGTAATATTAAATAAAATATTAAAAGACAAAAGAGAAACAAGAAATGCCAGAATACTTGAATTCGCAAATTGTGAAACAGAGAGAAACAGAAATGGATGGATATGGAGGAATGTCGGTATGTCAGCAAGGAAAATAAGATATGCATCAATATGTAGAAGAAAATAGCAGCTAATTACAATTTAAAGCTCTACACCAAAGAGTGCAACAGATAAGTTAGGGACAGGTAAAAAGCAGCAATAAACCGGCCGATATTGTACAAAAACAAATTTTATGGAATGACTAATCAAAGACAACTCATATGCTGAACCCAACACTAAATTGGGCGACGAACATGCAATAAACTTACGGAAGTCAGTTACAACAACTATGAAAAAAAAACAATTGACTAACTATTGCCACAGTGCAAGAGAAAAAATTAGAAATTATATGTATTCCAAAAACATTTTTGTAGTTGTTCCGGCCATTTCATCAATATGCTCACTCTTTCGACAAATACAGTGTTCAACATTTTTAAAGCATGAATAAATTTTGGCAATTACTATTAAAATTCACTTTTTTGCGATATTCGGCTCAATGCTTCGAAAAACAATTTAAAGTATGAAGTCCTAGGACCACAGAGTCTGCAAATGGTCTGGAAAGGCATTGATGAAATGTCCGAAAAAATACAAAAGTTCCTTTCAGGTAATAAGAGCTTTGAAAACGTTATTTTGCTGCAGGGCACTCGTATCTGTATAATTTATTATTTTTTAATTCCATTATTTGAGACTTCAAATCTTTTTATATAATACGCCTCAAAATAAACTGTTTTTTTTACCTGACTCAGGATGAGCATGTGTTCATCCTGAGTCAGATTTTGACTGTGCGTTAACAACTCTAGAATTTCTCGTATTCTACAGTTAACGATGGTGCAAAATCTGACTCAGGATGAACACGTGCTCATCCTCAGTCAGATTTTGCACCATGGGAAATTTTTGACTAAAATTATTTTTAAAAGGGCAAAAGTCAGAAATAAAAAAATAGTTTATTTTGAGACGTGTTATATGAAAATTTTTAACACCAAAATCTTTATTACGACTGTTCAATACGCATAGGATGACCAAATTTTAATTTTTTTCTATAAAACTTTTTTCCAAAATTGTGGGATACGTGCCCGCTGTTTTAGAATTTAGACTACACGAAACAAATTAATTTAACAAAAAGTGATTTCAAATTTGATTAGCTATTTTGGATTGGTCAACACCATTATTGTCATGTCCAATCTGTTTTTCGCTCTGATTATCGCCCTCCTCCTCATCATTCAGTTTATTGTCTTCATCATTTGCACCACTATCAGTGCCGCTCGACGACACATGACCGGCCAATGATTGCTGCTGATGTGCGGCAGCCATTTGGAATTGATTAAGCAGCAATTGGGCTATTGGCAGCTTGTGGTTGTTGTTGGCTTCTAGTTGCCTTTGCTGTTGTGGGTGATGCATGGAGGCCATCAGTTTGGCTGCTGCCATCAAGCTTGTTGCATTCTGGTTGGAAAGCAAGGGATTCGCTATTCCGTTATTGGTATCTTTGCCTGCTTTCTTGGTCGTTGATGAAGCAGAAGCATTATTGGCTGCGGCCACTGCGGCCAGTAACTGTTGCTGTTGCAAAAGGGCGATGGAAGGGTCGCCAGCCCCACCACTCATGTGCTGCATCATCATCCAGCTAACTGCCGCGGCCATGCGCTGTTGTTGTTGCTGCTGGGCAGCTGCTGCTGCCACTAGATTGCTGTAGTGGTCTAAAATTGTGATTTTTGTACTCAATTTAGGTGAAACAAGTCAGTTTAGAATGTAAGTACCGTATTCTCTCTAATTAGCGCCCCCAACTCTACTTTGAGTGTCTGTTTCTCGTAGCAGTGTAAATATTTTTGCAAAGCTGTTTTTTTACGTTTTCTTAGCTCCCACGAGCTCTACCTATTCCGCTTTTTGGATCTTGGTTGAGCTCAAAGATATCGAAATTGACCTAAAAATTTTCCGATTTTTTAGGGCTGAAAAAGCGACCCGAGGCGCTCATTAGAGAGAATACGGTTTATAGATTGAAATTTGGCCCCCAGTTGGGTCCGCCACTTTTTACCTCAATTTTGGACAAATATATATATATTTGGAAAATAGCGAAAATTCCGATTTCGCCGATTTTTCGTGTAAATGATCACATTTTTGACATTAGGAAATTGCGAAATGACGGCATCTCAAAAAAAAGATGCCATTACATCGGGAACCTCTTGTCTTAATGGCAAAAATGTGGTCATTTCCAAAAAAGATCGACAAAATTGAAATCCTCGAGATTTTTAGGCTGGACTGGTCGAAGGAATCTGAGAAAGGCTTTAAAAATTTAGGTGAAATTTTGGATCCAGCAGGTGGTCGAACTCATGCAGTGCCATTATATCCACACTTGGCTATATCGCAATCCCATTACCACAATGGAGGGTACGAGGTGTAAGGCAGAGATACGGCAAATTAGTCAAAAAAAATAAAATCAGTGAGACGACGAAATCTGCCTGAGTTACGGCACTTTACACAAAGACTCCACACCATGACCTTTCATGACTTCTACATCACGACATCCATTATGACCGCCCTATTACGGTGTACCACTAAATGTGCATATTATTCGAAGTGATGGTACGCGAGCTTGCGGCGCTGTTTCCAAGTGTACCCTTTATAAGCTGCATATTTCATGTTCTTACACACTTTTTTGGTTTAATTTTACTCAAAAACACCAACCTGTCAATTTATTGGGATTTCCAGTTTGCTTGCTGAACAAAGCTGCATGGTCAGGGAACAGGGAGGTCATTTGACGACTAGCTGCTGCTGCACTCAACAGCTGCGCTTGCTGCTGCATTTGCAGTTGCTGGTGCAAGTGCAGGTGGTCCATGGTCTGTTCTGCAGCTCTGCCAGTCTCCTCTGGCTCCTTTCTAATGCTCCATCTTGCCTTCTTGGCAGCTACAGGCTCCTGGAGTATCTGAGACTTGGTGGTGGTGTCGGAATCCAGGGAGTCCTGCCTGACCAACTTGCTCTCACCAAGCTGAGGGCTCCTGCAAACATTATTTTATTTTCTTATACAAACAAATGAGTGGTAATCCAATTAAATTAGTTGCCTATCAGCCCTTGCTTATTAAAATTTGATGAGGGACGGGTGGTGTGTATTTGCCTCATTGTGCTGCTCTTGCATAAATTAATACCCTCAAATTGTAAGGTGACCAATGAGTTTTATTTAGCCCCCTCCCCTCAATTGTCTGGATGAGTAAGCAGCATCAGTGACACCCACCTCAATAGGGCAGATGCCTGCACCCCCTAGGGAAATAATGACTGCTGCTGTTGTCAGCACAAATCACTGTTTTCACATTCAAATTTTTTGTCAGTGAAATAAAAGTAGCTACAAAACAATGCAAGGAATAATTCAAATTTACTAAATCTTCTATACTACATATAACTGAAAATAGCTAATGATATGACCAAAGCAATATTTTTAAAAGTGAATAAATTTAGTCTTAGGCTAGAGGAAAGTGACGGTCACGGAGAATCTAGGCTAGTTTGCGTCGACACGAACTGCCCCTCTGTTTTTGTTTGAATAAATGTAATTATTTCTTCTAAGCCACCCATTATGAAAATTTCTTCAAAATCCAAATAATGCAACAGAATTGCAAAAAGATGCCTAATTGCCTACACATCATCGAAAGGATTTTAGACATTTTTTATATTTGCGCTTTTTGGCGTTTTGCTTTTTTTCGGGCAAAGCTTTTTTGCCGTTAAATTACGCCTTTTCGGCAATCAGCGCCGAAAAGGCCTAATTTAACGGCAAAAAAAGCTTTGCCTTGTTCCGCCTGCTATTTTTTTGTTTTTTTAACTTAGGCAAAATCTTAGGTGCAAAGTAGGCTAGCGTATGTTTAGATGGGCTCAAATGTGTGACCTAAACAGCAAAAGACATCGACAATTTTTAAAAGTCAGATGTTCAAGGATTCAAAAATTATCTAAAGGCCTACGCACCCACCTAAACTAGCATGGTTGCTATTTAAAATCCCGTTACTCGAACTGAAGCTCTTATTTAAACAATATCTTTTTAATTCGAATTTTCGTGGACATTTTACAGAGTAAGGTGGCTTAGAATAAAATGATTTACACAAAGATAGTTACTTTTTTTTTAATCAGAAGGGCGATTTGTATTGACGCGAATTGTCCTTTTAGCGGTAAAAGATAGTAAAAAAATTGACAAAAGTATACTAAAATTATGTTTGTTCTACTTGGGTTGCTAATTTTTGAAAATCGGTAGAAAGCTTACCTTCACCTGGAAGTTCACCAGTGTTCTGTTTAACGGTCAGATCCAGGGGAGCCTCATCCTTGGTTAGCTTAACTTTTTTGATGCTGCCTGAACCCTCATTGTCTTCTTCCTGCTCTTCTTTTATCGCAGAGTCAGTCAACGAGGTGGAAAGACCGTTGCTCGGAGTCACTGCCTTAAGACTTTTCCTCGCCAACTTCTGGTGATAGGCTATAGGACAGCCACTCAGGCTTCTATGGCTGCTTCTGGATGAGTTGACATGGCCTTTGCCTGTGCAACCAGGGGTGGTGCACCGCAAAATGGTGTCTTGTTGTAGGGCAAGCACTGCAATATTCAAAAACAAATTAGACTGAAAAATTAAGTTTTCAAGATTTATTTATTTTCGCTACTGCTAAAGACTATTTACTGTCAGCCTTTTTAGGTACGAAAATTTAGCTTGCCTAAACTTCACTCACAGTGGAACCTCACAAACCATATACGTAAAGAACAATTAAAATACCTCGTGCTGTTAAAATCTCATGACCATGGCGACAAAAATTAGAGCAAAAAATGATCGCGAGTTGCCAAAAGCGTAAAAATGACGATTTTGAAATTTTTTAGACTATTTAACCTACACCGTTAAAAAAAACCGACTAGGGGACACGTACCCCACCTGCTCCCCCTGTTGGTATTGAGGCGTTCTTATGTTCTAAAACGCCTTGGCCCATCTTGTTTTTCAGTAAATTCAGATACTTCTCATCTCAAGTTTTGTCACAATGGGACACGATATCCCAACAGATTCATTTTAATTCGCATGCTGGCTATCAAAGGGGAAGGCGGGTTACACAATGCAGCTAGTCTGTTTCTATTTTAGTCTATCATTGATCTAATTTTTGTCAACTTTTGTTTATTTTTGTCTTTGAAAGGGTTGATTTCGTTAAAAAAAGAGACTTTAGAAGTGACGTCAATTAAAAAAACGAAAAAATTTAGAAAGATACCCGAATTCGGATACCCGACTCAAAATTTTCGGGTACTGGATACCCTAATAATATGTTTATTGGACAACTTGTATTCCCTGGTTGCTTCACTAGTGCTCAGTTTAATGTTTTTCCAAGAGGGGATTTAGAGCCAATTTAGTTGCATTGCCTCTTGTTGCCTTTAAGACTGCCTCGTAAAAACTTTAATAAAGCGGAGAGTAGTCTGTTGGTTTGTTGCTGTGTTAATGGAAGAGGCCCTTGTTTGCCGCCTAAAAGGGGATTTCGGTGGAAGGAGAAGGCAAAGGTCTTGCAATTCCAATCTTGCAGCCCTAGAAGAGGTAAAATGAGAGGAAATCCCATTTATCTAACCCCTTCATCAACATATTGCCTTTTTTGGCACAAAGCTGTAAGAAAAATAAAAAGAAGGCAGGCGAAAAAAGTAAGGACCAAAATTTTCCTTTAATTTAAAAGGCCTTACAAGACTAATGGCCAGCACCAAAAAAGTTGGGTGTAAAGAAGCAGGATTGTTGACATTAGGTTGAATCCTTTTCCTGGTTGTAAGTCGTTAATCTAATGTTGGCCTGCTGTTTCCAAATGCATTTTTTACTCCCTTCCCCAATTCCATGTTCACATTTTGGAAAAGGCAAAAAAAAATTTTGTCGGTGGAGTATATTTTGTGCGCTCATTATTCATCCATCTAGTCATAGGCCGCCTTGCAGCTTATTCCCAATTCCATTGGTGTGTTTTAATTAAAAGTGAGGCAAAAATAAGAAGAAATATATGGGTTGAGAGATATGTCTTGGTCTCTATTTTTCTTTCTCCTTTTTGCCAAAACAATAAGTTGGGGTGAGGAGTTTGCCGCCAAACTACCGTATCTTTGCATTGTTCTATTTGAAAGGGAATAAAAGTTGGGGCTGCTCTCCAGTCAGCCAATGGGAGGGAGTTTGCCCAGCCAGGCAGCAGCCAATTTGGCCGACCAATCACAGAGCTTTTTGGCTTTTTGTTTGGGAAAGACAGAAAGTAATTTGTGGCTTAGCAAAAGAAAAGTTAATTGAAAAAGTCGCTGTGTTTAAAGCTTTTGCGGTCAACCTTCATTAATTAGATGGATGAACTGAGGTGCAGGGATTTATTGCACACCTGTCCCTCTGTTATTCTAAATTGGCGGAGAAAAACAAAACGGTGGGCGCTAGACAAAGGAAAGAAACAAGCAAATCATTTTGCTAAACAGTAATTGTTGTATTATAAAGACTTTTGGTAAAATTATAAAGTTGTCCGATAAGTTCGGAGAAAAACTGAAAGTAAAAAGAATTTTTTTCAAACGTGACTGTGATTTGTTCTCAAAAAAATTTGCCTGCTCATTTAAAAATCTCTCATACCATTCGATAGTCGAATGCAAGCGATACATTGTACTGAAAATATCAATCCACCGGTCTAAATTTTGGTGCGATGACGTTATACCCCCAATGTATCATTTGATACATTGGGGGTATAACGCCACAGTGACGTTATACCCCCAATGTATCATTTTTAAATTCACTTTTTTTAGGCGCCAATTCAAACCAAAACATCATTTTGGCTTCACTCCACTATTTTGGCTATTTTGACCGTCAGCATAATTTCACCGTTGACCCAATTCTTGATAGTCAAACGTACTGTACCCGAAAATTGAGTGACTTATGTCATAGCAATCACGCCATAGCAATTTACTTATGTCATAGCAATTTATTTTTACGCATATTCATCATAGTTAATTAAGATGATCTACAAAAGTGTGTCGGAAAAAAGCGCCGTGACACTAACTATCGAACGTCAATTGAAGGCTTTATGCTTTTTATTCGACAAAATAAGACAAACCATAAAGATTTTCAAACAAAATAACAATTCCACGACATAAATTGGATAAGTATGAGCGGTTATATACTGCAGACATCAAGGACGACTTCGAAGTGGCCCGGAGAATATTTGATCGGTAGAGAAGGAAGATTCCTATCTTGTTCATTGGCCAGCTGTAACAAAAAACTCCATCAAATAATACCACAAAGTTTTCATTCTTACTGAGTCATCCATAGACGGAGTGTAGAGTGAACATCCCAAGCCGCTCCAGACCAGCACGTTAACATTGAAAACCTTGGCTGCTGCCGCCAGATCATAGTTCTCTGCCCATTTTTCCACTTCGCTTGCGTCTTTTGCCGGATGGGTCATGTCTTCGATGTGACGCTCCTGATCTGCCAAGTCCGGGATAAAAATCCCGCACCATGCCTCGCTTTTGTGTTTCTGCAGATAATCGGCGATTGTTGAGCGAACAAAGGCGTGGTATTCCTCCGAACCAAACAAGCAGAAGCTCAGTGCCCTGAAATTCAAGAAATAGACAAATAACCATTTTTAAATTTTACCGAAAGCCACAGTTTCCATCTCCCAGAATCGACTGGACCTTTGTTGGAACATCTCCTGGCGATTTAAACGTCTTTTGGGGCGCAAAGGCAGTGTTCTCATTCTCGTCCTTATTGAAATCCATTATATCTAAAATCAAAATTGTACAAACTTTCCAAAGTAAAAAGGCTTACTGTAATGTCTTCGCAAAAATTGCTGCTCATCAGTTGTAGGAGGGTTGAACAGGAGATTTCCACCGACTTCCGCAACGACTTCCACACTTCGCCTTGAGATGTCTAAGAGATTTGGCATGCTTTCATGTCCCCGGTTTCTGATTCGCCTGGCCAGAAGATGCAGCATTTTCACGCCATTTTCTGTCTACATTCTGCGCCATCAAAGTGTTGTAGTCAAAGCACCTGAATTTCTCGTGATGAATTCCGTCGTTCTGCATGAATTGGCCTTTTGACTTTGAGACGAGTGGCATTGGAAAAGCAAGATTCAGTTTGCGGCGAAGACTAAACAGACAGTAATCAGAAACCACACCCAAAACCCATAAAAAATTATTACACAAAACAGTCCATGCATCTGTATGTTGATGAGTTCTTATCTCTTTGTATGTAGACGCGATAATTTTCTCCGTTTCGAGTAGCCAGCATGCTTCCACCGAACTTTGTCTTTAGCTCACTAAAAAAAAGGGTAAAGAAACCACAAAGACACATGCAAAATCTTACATCACTTCTGCGTTTGAATCCACGGTTTTCGCAACCGGCAGGTGGCGGGAGATCGTAACGCGCTTAACATCTTTGTTGTACTTGCTTGAAAGAAAGCTCTGAACGTCTGCATCCGTTAGTTTCCCGTCTTTCCGCTGCTGCAGCTTCTCCATCACGTCGGCATTTTCCCAGCTGAATTTCTCCATCTGGAAGAAAATACCACATTGTTTCATCAATGTAAAAGGACATAGACACATAGAAAACTAAATAAGGTGTAGAAAGTGTGGAGTGAAGCAAAAAGGAATGTTTTGGTTTGAATTAGCGCCTAAAAAAGTGAATTTGAAAAATGATACATTGGGGGTATAACGTCACAGTGACGTTATACCCCAATGTATCAAATGATACATTGGGGGTATAACGTCCATACACCTAAATTTTGACCTTAAATATCGAATATGTATATCGAAAGCCAGCCAGGATTCTGCACAAAATGATGTTTTCACCTAGGGTACGTAACTCAAAATTTTGAAAAAGTATACTTTGCCAAAAAAGTACTATTTAGTCATTTTTCTTCAAAAAATGCAATTTATCCAGTGCTATATCGGTTTTTGAGCACCAAAAAAATAATATTTTGACGTAAAATTTCCATAATAGCAAAGATCTTAGGTCCTAAAAAAGTACAAATGTTTTTAAAAAGTACATTTACGTACTCTGTTTTTGCCTACTCAATTTTTATGAAAAAAAAACTTTACAAATAAAAGCTCAAAACAAAAAATGTCAAAATTGTCAATTTTCTTTTTCAGCTCTAATTCTGCAAACTTTTGCTATATATAAAAAAATAAAAACACCATTTTGTGCAGAATATTACTGGATTTTGAATGGTATTAAGAGACATAATCTGTAATTTTGAAGGTTTTTTATACGAAATTTGGCACCTTGATTTTTTCGACTTTTTTTCTACCGTACATTTCACGTACCACACGACTCCAAATTTAATGCCGAGCAATATGTTCTGAGATGTCAAAACCGATTTATGGTCAGTCTGCATGTGAAACTGCTTTTGAAATTCAAAACACAGTGTGTAAAGTTTCAAATTCCCCACAAGGCAAAAAAACATTTGATAGGCGAAAATAACATCATTTTGTCTCGAGAGGAATTCTAAATTTGACACTGAGTTTTGAATTTTCACAGCCATATTGTAGAGCTGCTCAAGCCGAGTAGAATGAGCCCAAACACGCATATGAGCAAATACAAAACAGACCACTCCTATCCTTTCTAAGAAAAGAGTCATTTTGGTGGTCGAAAATAAACACCTCACTATAAAAGGCCCTAACTCAAATTTTTCTAGCATAAATCGGTGTTGACATCTGAGAACATCTTGCTTAGTATCAAACTCGGAGTCGTTTCGTATACAAATGTACGATAGAAAAAAGTCGAAAAAGTCACGGTGCCACGATAAGCTTCAAAATTACAGATTATGTCTCTTAACTTTGTAAATGAAGTCACAGCAACGTTTGAAAAAGTCGTAACGGGTTTCATCAAAACTTACTGGACAGCCAATAAAAACCCTCTTGTTGCAGTATAATTAAGAAAATTTTAAAAAATTGTGCGTATTTCCGAAAGCATCCGTTTGTCTCATGAAACTCATTTGAGATTTGTTTCGTACTGTAGGAAACACTCAATATAGTGGTACTTTGAACCATCCGTGAGACATCAATTTATCATGAGCCAGTCGTTATAATTTAACATGCTATTCTAAATTTTCGTTTAGGATCATCGGTGCTTTCGTATCGCTGTGTTAAAAACTTCAAGGCAAGCAATGAGCAGCAGCAAATCTTCGAATGGAATTCCACGAGCAAACAAACGAATCAAAGACCAGAAGAAGGGAAAACAAACGGAAATATGGTAAGCTAGTCTTCTATTTCTGTGAAATTTACATTCCAAACGGTTTAGTAACTATCTCGGAATATTAACTGAAAAGAGTGCTTGCAAAGAGAAATCGAAACTCGATGATTATGACATCTATTTGTATCACCGGTAAGGTTTAGTGACATGTAGGGTGATTCTCGTTAACTTGCTGTGTTTAGAATTCCTGACGTAAAGAGTCTTACAGCTGATGATATCCCAAGTAGCATTCCTTTATGTATGGTAGCCAATGAAAATCGTCTTCTTTTGCATCCTCACTATGCTGGCAAAAAGACCGAGAAGGAAATGTCGAGCTTGGGCAGTGATCTCATTCAGCTGTACCACCGGTATGTTTTTAGTTGGTTGCGCTATCTGTGCTGTTACTTCTTCTGGGCTTTTAATATTTCACACAAGTTTAATTTCAGAATCCCTAGCATTGAAGAAATATCGGCGGGCAATATTCCTGAAACCATTCCTCTCTTCATGGTGGCACCCTTCGGCCAAGAAAACTTTTCGGAAGTATTAGACAAGTCTTCAGTGAATTCAGAATCGGAAGTTATCTAAACTGTAAAAGCCTCTTCGATGTTTTGTTGTTTTTGTGTGCGTGCTAAATTGTAAAATAAACTCTGCTTTCTTGTCGATGCTCTCCCACAACGTCTCCTTTTAAGTTCTTAAAGAAGCATGCCCGTGCGTTTCAAAAGGTTAAGGCGGGACCAGCAAATTTTTTGGATCGTTCCAATTTACACTCATTTTGCGTCAAAACTAATATTTATGACCTTATACTAGTTTTAAAAACGGGAAGGAGAAAGTTGTGCCATTTCAGTTTGTGCCCAAATTTAGTGGATTATTCAGTCTTTTTGAACTGAATTATGGGCACAAATTGAATGGGCACAAACTGAAATGGCACAACTTTCTCTTTCCCTTAAAAACTAGGCAGAAAACTTAAAAAATCTGGATAAGAACGCATGTAAAACTTGATAGAGAAAGAAAAAAGTGCTGGTCTCCGCCTTTTCTCCGTGTCGGGCACGGGCATGCCCCTTTAACTAAAGAAATTCAGGTTGCAGTGAAATGCATGTTTTCGGTGATGATGACCATCGAATCGTGTATAGGGTGTTTGTCGGAATTACTTTTGAAAATTGTGAGTATGTAAATCCTTGTTTGGTTGATTGATGAATATTTTTCTTAGCTGCTATTGTGATCTTTTTAGGTATCTATACACATTTTTACGAGTGCTGCTCAAAAATCCTAGGTGAAGTTGGAGATTTCCAAGGGGTAGGGCTCAAAAATTCGGAAATCGGCCTAGTGGGGTCCACAAAGTCAATTTTTTGCGTGATTTAGACGTATCCTGAACGTAGCTGTTAGCCTGTTTTCACCTATTTCTCAATCAGCTAAAGTTTCGAATTGATAAACCAATATTACAGTTTATGTTCAATGAAAACCCGAATTATATATGTTTTTTGTGGGTTTGACATGTTTCCTGTGTTGCTGATTGCTGTCTTGTTATCCCCCTTCTTTGTCCTCCTCCAATTGTTTCATCTACTAGTATGTCTGGAGTGGAAAAGTGTACGACAGATGCTGCTTTCTCCTCACTCCTCATACAATTTCTATTGGCTTATGTGCTTGTCCAAACATCAGGAGGAGGACCGAGATGAATGGAGGAACAACCACCATCCCAAAAACCAGCCAAAAAAGAAAGAAATCAGAGCAGCAACCATTGGTAAAAATTATGATTATTATTTTTTGCATAAATTATCTCCAATTCCCATCCATTCTCTTTTTCCATCCAACAAATAGGTGTTTAGTAGTGCTGCTGCGACCAGCCACCCAATGGCCATCATAAAAATTCAAATGATGGACAATGCAAACTTCCGGTTCCATTTTTCTCACCCTCATACAAAGCCATATTCACTCTATAAAATAGCTTACATTGAATAGTGCTTTTGTCAGGTCGACGAGGACAGCCAGATAGACCTAAAAACAAAAGTAATAATAAGTCATACTTGTTTACACATCAATCAACAATCTTACTTCTGTGATGAGTGTAGAGACCTGTCTGGTGCCCTGAACCATCACAGTTTGGTGTTGGACACGACAATTTGCCTCCATCTAAATTGGCTGATGTGTCTAATCTGATAGTTTTTTTTAATTTGCGCCAAAGTGATTTCAGCATGTTTTTTACCATGATCACTGAATGAGTAAGGAACCACTATGGTTTTAAAAAATTCGGAAAAAGTCGGTTTGCCTTGCGGGCAGGGCAAAAAACGAAAAAATACCAAAAAAATTGTTTAATTGGCGTCGAATCAATTTAGCTATGTTTTTTGACATGAGCTAGGGCAAAACATTTTCTATGCATTTTTTATGAAGTTTATTTATAGCCTTTTTGGCTAGAATTTGGATAATCAACGAATTTAACTAATAAAATTTAATGATGACAACTAACCTCTGTGCTTGGAGCTGTGAGGGGTAGAGCCATTGGCTAGAGCGTTTGCTAGACCCATGCCATTAGGCGATTCCATCCCTGACATTCCCATTAATGAGGTGGAAGATCCGTAGAAATCTCCATCCACAAAGTCTTCATCATCAGAGGATGTGGGGGAGAGCCAGAGGAGGAGGTGGCCACAACTTTGTTGTCATCCTCCCCTTGTTTTTTGTGAACTTGTTGAGGTGGTTGTGGAAGACCAGCCAGGTGGTTATGGCTGTGATGGAAAGGGGATGGATTGGTAGAAGAAGGAGTGTGCGTGGATGAGGTATCCGAAGGAGAGGAGCATCTGGAGGCTGAGGGCGAGAAAGTGGCGGTGCCCACACCACAACTGGTTTGCTGCTGATGCTCGCCAATGGGCGACCAAATACTGCCTAGAGCTAAAGGGTTTGGCTCCACAGCTCTTGCTTGATGGCTGGCCAGCATGAAGCTTTTCAGTCCATGGGGTGTATACCTGAGAATGGGTGGCTGATGGAGTTTTCATCATTCTCCTGTTGGTTGGGAGAATGGTCGGTCCAGTGGTTTTGGTGGATTGGATGGTCAATTTGGTCATCTTGTTCTTCTTCATCGTCTCCATAATCGAAAAAGTGGTTGAAGGAGGTGATTGTGGTAGAAGGTGTGAGCTCTGGAGCCTTGCACGATCTTTCTTCCACCTCTTCTTGTTGATGCTGTTGCTGTGAGTGGAGGGTGTTAAAGTTGGAATGATTATTGTTGGTTACTGGAGTTTGGGCGTCTGGCTTGGAATGCTGGTCGATAAGTCGGACAATGTCTTTGGCTGAAAAAAGAAACATATAATTTTTTATCATGTATAAATTAGTGAAAATTGTTGTTCTTGTTCTAATAGAGCCGCACCTCTTACACGTGCTAGGGTCAAAACTGGCGTAAGCCATTTTGCATTTTTAACGTACAGTCATCTCTCTTTTATTCGACACCCCAAAAGTTCGTTCCCGCCCAGGATCCAACACTTTTAACGCCATTTTTAGAATGTTTTGCCAGTTGCCTTTGGAAGGTCTAGTCTGAAATATCGCAAGGATTCCGATTTTGCCGTTATTTTTCACAACAACTTTTACGTTGCCATAAAGACCCACAATTGTCGAATAACCAACACTTATAATCGACTGTAATTATTATTATTATTTATAACGCATGACGAGATTACTCAAATTTTACAGGCTCAAATTGTTTTACCCCGTCAAATTATTCTTTTAACCCGTCAAATCATAAAAATGTGTTTTTTATCTCTAAAAGTTTTTAATGTCTCTCAACATTTTTACATCAAAATGTAGCCCTGGATCTTGCTCATATGCCATTTTTTGAAAAATTTGCTCCATACAAAGACTTTTTTCTCCAACTTTTTGAAATCTCAGAAATTCAGTCAATAGCTAGTTAGAAAGCCGAGATCCAGGGCTACATTTTGATCTGAAAACTTTGAAAAAAATTAAGAAAAAAAGTTAAAAAATACCCAAGAGAAAAATATTTTTACGATTTGACGGGGTAAAAGAATAATTTGACGGGGAAACTACTTACAGCCAATTTTATATGAAATTGTATCGGTACTGTTGCTTTATCAAAGGTCGACTGTAGCATTTTTGTGCAATACTTTTAAAGGTACATTTTATTTGAATAAATTTTAATTAAAATTTATTTTTAAATATTTACACTACAATCAAATCACCTTCAGGCTTGCGACGCCGTTTTTCCTTGCGACTAGAAGGTGTGCTTATTACAGTGCTGGATGAATGCGAGTCATCTTCTGGTAAAACGGTGTTCATATGGCGCTGCAGCTCTGCACTCAGCAATGCCATGGCTGCTGGGTGTTGATGATGATGCTGAGCTGCCACAATAAAAGGGTCAGAAGTAGGCTGGACGGGCCAGGAAGACTGCTGCATTCAGCCTTGCAAGTTAGATGTCTAAAACTCAAATATTAGAACTTGAAAAAAAAAGTAGACCAAATCTTAGGTTGTACAGTATTAAAAGCAAGGCAAGTATATTTAAGATGGAGGGAGCATAAAAACGGCAAAGGAGAACACATAAAATTTGATGAAAACAGTCACGCAAGCACATTACTTCTTGCACTCACACACACCGAATGTTTTTCCTGCCACCCCTCACCCTTACAACTCATATTCTCAAAGTGGGACAATTGGCAGTTTGGAGATTTTTGTTATTAACACCACTATAAGCTAGCATTAAGAACTATTTACACTTATAGACCAGAAGCAAGTCTAGAAGACTCGGAAATGAAACATGTCATTGTGATGAAAATAATAATTTTATTTTTATTTCAGCATGGTTTTGTAAAAAAAAATTAGAATCAGTAGGTTGAACGATATTTTGGTAATAAGACAAACCATTTGTCGTTTCGTCTCCATTTTCTGGGGAATAGTGTAACCAAGGGGTAACAGAACAGTTTTTTAAGCTACAGATACAAAAAATTTGAGAGTAAGAAAAATTTGCAAAAAGTGATAAAAATATGTGAACGTGTCGAATCATGGAAACATACATAAACGAGTCTAAAACCTTCACACAATTTTTTGAATTTTCTCGCCAAATGCTACTCTTTGGACTACCGTATAACCTCTAATAGACGGGCATGCCCTTCTATTTTTCAACCCCTAAAAAATCGAAAAAAAAATATTTTGATTTTGAGATTTTTGGGTACTCAAAAAATCTAAAAGCGGAATCAACTAAGATCGAGGTGATCAAGAAAACGCAAAAAACAGATTTGCAAAAAAAAATTTTTGCGCTGAGATATAGGTCCTTGAGGGTGCCCGTCTATTAGAGGGTGCCCGTCTAATAGAGGTTATACGGTAATTACAAAAACCTCTATAAAATCGTAATTGTATTACACTAATGGATTAAGTTTGTCAAAACATATTGAAAGTCGAGATGAAAAAATCGTCGGGAATTAAGAAGAAGTGTAGGAGAATTTCAGAGCAATTTTCTTGACATAATATGATTTGGAAAAGGCTGAAATAGGCTACGAAAAAAATTATTTATGTTGTAAAAACGAAATGCTACGAAAAACTTATGAAAAAGGCTAATATGTCACGGAAAAGTTTTTTTCGTGGCATACTTCAGCTTTTTTGCAAACAAAATTAGTTATAGACAATTTTCTTTTGGCGATCTTATACAACATTCAATAAAACTCTATAGTTTAAAACTAATATTAGTAGAAAAGTTGTTCCCTCCTACCGAAAATAACCAGCATTGTCTGCCTTTATAGCCAACACCGTAATCCAAAAGTAAAAAAGTGCACGCCCATGCCACACCACAAACTTTTCAATAAGGAAAAGAAGAAGAAGTAAAGAAGTTCTAGGACCGTAGTCCAGCAGTAGTAGTAACAATGGTAGGAGAAGCACGTCAGCTAAACTCACTAATACCAACATCAACAGACTGGAGCTGCCTACACTCCCCACTCCGCCCAACCAATTACAGGAGTTGGGCGTTGCTGCACCCACTCCACTTCAAAACAACCAATAGTTGGGGAGCTAGCTGGCTGGCTTCTTCTCTCTTTCTCTCCCCTAACAAATCTGAACAAGCAGTAGGCTCGCTTGTCCATACACACACATGGCAATAGATCACAAGAAAACAAGCAAAGTGATTGAGAGCAGGCACACTCCCTTCAATCGATCCTTCTGGATGGAGGGGGGGCAGACTGGGGATGCAACTAGTAATGGCAGTTTGTTGTCTTGTTTGAGTATACAGATGTTCCTCACTTTTAGACTGACTTTTCGAGAAGATAGAGAAGTTGGATTTGAGTGGTAGCAGTTTTGATTGTGGATAGCAAGAGGTACTTGGCCCTACCTAATCGATGATTGAGAATATGTGTGTGTATACTTAATTATAGTCGTCAAGAGCTACTTTTCGGATATGAATTTAAAACTAGGCGAGACTTTGGGTTTGTATTAGAAAGAAAAATAGTTTTTGATACCAAGGTTACAAAATAATAATAATCTTATTTTAGGGACAAGACCTTTTCTTGTCGTAAAAAAACTTTGGGCTATATTCCAGTAGTGCCGCCGAAACTTTTTTGCAGCAAAAAAACCTTGTTTTCTGTTGCAGAAAGACTTTTTCACAATAAAACTTTTTTCCGCAAATATATTCTTGCTGTAAAAGGATTTTTTCGGCATATAAAATAGGCGGAGAGGTAGAAAAAAAGCTATTTGATAGAAAAAAGTTTTTTAAGGCAAGAAAAAGGTTTACCTCTATTTTAGCCACCCTAGTAACAATGAAATACCCGCAAATAAATCCGGATCCACGAAATTTTTCCGTTCATTGTTAACGCCTATGAAAAAATTAATTTATTATGCTAAGAGAAAATTAAAAACCAAAGACAGTTAGGAAATACTAATACTTTGTGCGTCGCTTTTTAAAAAGTAATACATGCAAGCGATAACTTGAAAAAATATATCCAAAGGAAAATAAAATTCTCAACTTTGAAATTATCGGTTTTTGTCCAATAAAAAAAATTTTATTAACATATTTAAAAAATTCCTAGTGTTTCAATCATCCATCAACTGTTAGGGCTGTTACTTTTGTAAATATTTTTTAATAAATACCAACTCGACCAATGGCCTATTTGGTAGCCCTGAATCTCAGCTACAATATGGCACCAACAGAATAATTTTTGAAACATTAAAAAAAGTTATGGCCATTTCTGAGAAAGACTGCTGAATTCACAGTTCGCCATTGTATACAAGGCCTAAAAGTAACCAAATAATCAATAGAAAAAACACAATGCGGCAAAAATTTATTTAGAAGAAGCAGAACAAACTAATGTACAATGCGAATATTTCCGCTCGGGAACATAATTTCCGGGTTTCCCGGTATTTTCCTCTATATTATATTCCGGAAGGGGGAATTTCTACAACTCTAGAACAAACTAATGCGACAACCTAATTACCAAATAAATTTGGGGATCAGAAGAAGTTTATCAAAGAAAAAAATTCGAGACCTTTTACACTATGACTTACATTGAATTCCATGAAAATGATTTTTAAGAAGTTTTTCAAAGAAGCTTTCTTCTCTTTAATAAAATTCTCAATTTTATCTTGAAAACGCAGCTTGCTTCTAGTGATAATACATATCCCTCACTCGGTCACCCAGCAGCGGACATGATTACCAAGCTCACCTTCAACTAAACAGACTGCAAAAATAAAAGATTGTATAATAAATTTAAAACTGGAATTCAAAAAAGCAAGACAAAATATTAGTAGCACACACGTCCATTTCAACAACAACATCAATCACAGCAAAAACTCATGGAGCACATAGATTCAAACACAAACAAAAACAATGAAACCAGCAGGCAGATGTGCCTGACTGTAAATGGAGGCAAAAAAGAAACTTTTTGCCATCACTACCACATCCAGCAAAGGGAGACATAAGCAGCAATGGAAGTAGTAATGAAACATGCCGTACAAACAACAACCACCGCCCACCCTAAATGGGGAGAACATCTGCTCCCAGCAGCCCCCCCCCCACAACTTGGCTGCGCACTATTTGATTGCTTGCAGGATTTTGAAAAAAAGGAAAGAAGCGGACTGAATCAAATCCCTGGTCCTCCCCTGCCCTTGACAACAATGAGGAGGGGATGAGCTGCTGCAGCCACAAGATTGATGATTATTTGATGGGTTGTCTCATGCCACCAGTACAAGTACTACCACTGGACACACTCAAACAGTTTGAATATGGGTTTTAAAAAATTTTAAAATTTAATAGTCATCACAAAACAAGTGAATTTTTGACAAAAATCAATCCTAAAAATATTGGCAAACAGAATTCTTACCGTAAAAAGACTTTTTAAGCAGCGAAAAACTTTTTAGCTCCAAATTTTTTCTCGCTGTGAAATGACTTTTCACGGGAAAACAGAATAGATGTAGCGGCATGAAAAATATTTCAGCGGCAACAAAAAGTAATTCTGCCCAAATAAGTCTTTTAACGGCATCGAAAATGTTAACCCCAAAAAAATTTACTTAGCGGCTATCCCGGTTTACGTTTTCAACTTAATTTTTTTATGAATGATAAAACACTGGTGAACAAACAATTTGGATAGTATAAATCTATAATAGCTTTAAGAAATTTGTAAATACGGTCCTAGGGAGCTAGCAAAACCAATATCAAAAGGTAGCCGTAAATGTTTAGCCTCTTAAAGTTACTGTTCTGATATCGTATTTTTTTGCCATGGGACCTAATTCTCAAGAGTTTTAATTCAAAGTCGGACGTTGAGTGTAAAATAATTCGGTTGTGTCACTTGATGGACTCTGTAAACTAGGATTAATCAATGTAGACAACTTTTTTTTAATTTTGGAGACTTTAAAAAGTTTTGTACCTTCAAAATAATACATTCGACACTAGGTTTAAATGTACAGCCAAAAAGTTCGTTTATAAAATCCCCGAAAATATAGAAAACCTCCGGAGATATTCCAACACTACTATGACCTTCTAAACCAATAACTCCTAAACTTTTTTATTCTAATTTACAAATTTCGCCAAAATCCAATTGCCTGAAATGGCAGCCAGACTGCAGAACTATGTCAAGCTTGTGTAGCAGGATGTAGGCAAACAGAAGATGGAACAATATTGCAAGCACTTCCCATTTCCTGTGCCCAGACCATTAACCAGATTATTGGTGGTGGAAGGGCTAGCTAGCTACTCTCCTGTTTATTTGTTGTTGGCTGCTGCCTTAATTGCATTAGTTGGCCATTATTAATATTGCACACACAAGGCATGAGCCATCTACAAACTTTTATTTCCCAAATCTGTGTGCCATCTGCACTTTGTGCAGCACATGTCCTCCCCCAATCACTACTACCACTACGGTACTTAGCCATGGCAGCAGCAGCAGGCTCAGTAGTACTAGTTTGAGGAAAGGGATTGTGGTGGTGGACAACTTGCACCAAGTTTCCGCCCTTCCCTCTCCATATGTAGTAGTGGCTTGGTTGCAAAGGGGGATGGAACACCTGCTACCAGAATGATTCCCTTTTGAGGCAGAAGATGAGTTAATTCATCTATTGATGATGAGGGGATGCTTCTCTACTTTCTTTAGTGTTTTTTGAAGAGAGAGAGAGTGGAAAGAGTTGATTGGATGCATGGATCAAGAGTTTTTTTTCTCTTGAGAAAGATGCAAAGACAGAGCCGCCTTTTGTTTGAGGGATTAGGAGAAGTGCGCTGTTTTGGAGCAAGACATATATGGAATATTAAAAGTTATTACTTTTTTATAAAAAGCTGATTTAAAAAAATAAAAAAAAGTAATAAAAGATTCTGGATATATAAACCCATATTTATGTAGTAAAAATAAGGACCCTAGTAGCGAATATCAAATCCCCCATCACAACGATTTTGAAAAAAAGGGGAGGGGGAGCATTTGCTACTAGCGCCAAAATAAGTATAGTATGTTGAGAAAAAGTGTAGATAAGAGGACTTCCTACAATATTTTTTTGTTTCGTAACAAGAAAAAGACATAAAAGAAAAGCAAAGTTTTGTTGCCTCACACATTTGTTTGAATCACCTTCTAATTACAAGCAAACTGCTGAAGGCTTTCTTCTTTTCTGAACAAACAAAACTTTATTTGTTTGCTCTTTTGTGTGACTCAATTACAATGCATTCCGCAAAAATTGAAATCGAACCCAATAAAAAGTTGAGGATCATCAAGATTGATAAATAAAGAAAACAGAATCACCACCGAACTTATTAGCTGTCTTGCTTGGCTACACTTACTAAAACTATCTCATCAAATTTAGTTTTTATCCTGTTAAATTATTATTATTTTTTGACAAATATATTTTAAAAACCCTAAAAAATAATGCCTATAACTGACATGCGATTCGAAAGTCTGAATTTCACCAGAAAATTTCTATTTTGACGTTTTTTTTTAATTTTGTTAAAAAATTCTAACTTTGGTTGCATTAGCATGTATCCTGAATCTTGGTTTTCTAATGAAGTATCAAACTCAGCTAAATGATTTAAAAAATCGGGAGATTAACCAGTTTTAAAAATAAAAGTGGTTTGAAAATTTTATTTTTAAAACCTATAAATCCCTATATTTCTCAAATCATTTAGCTGAGTTTGATAGTTCATTAGAAAGCCGAAATTTAGCCTAACAAAAAGCCTAACAAAATAGAAAGGAAAATGTCAAAATAAAATTTACTGGTGCAAGTCAAATTTTGAAGTCGTAATTAAATTTGTGCCAAAAATAAGTGTTAATCAAAATTAAAGTGAAAAATTTCAGCACGGATACGGTCCAGTTGAGAGTCATCATCTCTACAACCGGCCACTACTTTGACACCATTCGATTTGCTTCTAAAAACTTAGCACACCGATTGAAGCAAAAGTTGCATTTAGGCAGCAGCATTCCCAGAAATACCACCACCAACCAACAAAGAGGAGGGCAAATGCTGGAGGTGGAAAAACTTTTAAGGGCTTTCAAGCACTCGCTAGCCAAAAGGCATATTCATTGCCGCTTGTCTTCTTCTTCTTCCCAAAAGTATTAAATTTCGCTAAATTTCGGCACCAGCACAACAAATAGTTTGACACACACCAACAAAATAAAAATGTTTGGACTTATAGCATCCATCTTCCTGCTGCCAACCCCAACTACTACTAGTTGTAGTAGTAGTAATTCAAGCCATTAAAAGTCTTTGGAAAATGATGTTTTAAAAAGGGGAGAGATTTGGGGAAATGGAACACCTACTACTACATCCACTAATAAAAAGTGTGCTGCTGTCAATTAGTAGTAGTTGGTGGTAGTAGTGGTGGTTCAGGCAGGGGTGTTCAAACAGTAGTAGCTTTGTTTCCACTCCACCTACTACTACTATTAGTTCCCCTTATTTGTGCAGCAGCAGACTTCTACTGCTTGATTGTTGTCCACTGTATGCTTTGTCTTCGAGGCTGGTGGTGGTCTTCGAGAGCTGCTTTTTGTGATTCTGCTGCTGGTCCAACAAACAAACAATACATTTTTTGCAATAGCCCACCAAGTTTGCGGAAAAGCAACAAAGAAGTAGCATAGTAGTTTTTCAGAGTAGTCAAAAATGAGCAGTGGGTGACTTATGAACAATTCAAATAAATTTAGCGGGAAACTGGAAAACACTTGGAATTTGACTAGCAAACCGGGTTCCAGGCTTCATATGGCTTCTAGTTTTCTAAATTCTAACTTTTATAGCTCTTTCACAAACGTTGGAGTCGGCGTTGGAGTTGGACTTGGAGTAAATTTTTTTATGAACGCCTTTTTACTCCAACTCCAATGCCAACTCCGACCTTTCACAAAAAACTCCAACGCCGACTCCAACTCCAACGCCGACTCCAACTAATAAGATTAAATAATAAGAATATGAATAATAAGAATTAAAGTCGGAGTTGGCATTGGAGTTGGAGTTAGCGTTGGAGTTATAGTTTTTTATGAAAGGGTTGGAGTTGGAGTCGGAGTTTGCGTTAGAGTCGGGGTTGGAGTTGGAGTAAAAACGCGTTCATAAAAAAATACTCCAACTCCAACGCCAACTCAAACGTTTGTGAAAGAGCTATTAGAAAATTCTTCTGATTCATATGAAAGAGGAGATTCTCAGCTTTCATTTGTGACGTAAAACATAAACGTAAAAATAATCCAATTTTTCGCACTTTTTGCAAGAAAATTAAATCCTTATATTTGACGTAAAGTCTGCACTGTCGTTTGACCTGTACTCAAAATTTTATAGGAGAAGTTGTAATTCTGATATTCATGACCTCAGTCTACTTTTCGATTTTACATCGGATAAGCTAATGATAAAAGATTTGCAAAAAAATGAAAATCGAACGTGTCGGAAGGTGGGGTTGAACTTGCTGGATTTCAAGGAAAATAGCCTTTTTCCAGTGTTAGCACAACAAAATCCCGCCCTTTACCTACTGCGCCATGAAGTTTGGCCAAAATTTACCTACTGCCCATTTTGAAAGGCCGTGGAGCTATTAGAGAAAACATGGTACTTTGCAGTATTTATTTTTTAAACAGCCACCGTATTTTCTCTTATAAGCCCTCTTAAAAGCCCGTATTTTGTACTCATAACTAGGGTTGTCGACTTTCGACTTTTAAGTCGAAAGTCGAAAGGTTGAAATTTTTTTCAGGTCGATTTTTGGCCTCGGAGCGAAAATCTGATTTTACAACATATACTCAGAATTAAAAGTTGGCTATACATTGTAAAATCAGATTTACACTCCGGTAAAAAAATCTGCCTTAAAAAATTTCGACCTTTCGACTTTCGACTTAAAAGTCGAAAGTCGACAACCCTACTCATAACCCTTTACTTAGTTTTTTTTTGTAAATTCTGTAAGACTTTTTAAATTTTACACAACCTCACAAATGAAAGCCCTGAAACTCGACTATCCGAAGATACCAAATTTTATGTAAAATCTAAGAAAAATAGAGAAATCAAGAAAAAGAAATTTGGGCACAAAATACGGGTTTCGGTGAGGGCTTATATTAGAGGAAATACGGTAAGTTAATTTTTTGAAATAAAAAGCTTTGAACCCTTAAAAGTGTTATCGAAAGTGTATTATGACCAGCCACAACAAAAAATTTGCATACATAAAATTTTGAAGTAATACCAAAATTATTATTCATTTCCTGCCAGTTGCTCAATTTTCAGCCACCTGTGTGCCTGTTTCCCTCAAATAGAGAGTGGAGGGGCAAGATGGCTAATGGAGAAGAGATAGGAGGGAAAATAACAATGCCAAATAAAAACTGATGGTTCCCCTCATTGAAATGGTGCTACTACAGTCTACTCCTATCAGAGGCAAGCAAGCAGGATGTATTGTTTGAAAAAAAGAATATACTCCTGCTAGTGTAACCTTTAATAACTGATCCAACCACACCATCAGCCATAAAACAACACTATAGGAATGCAAATTAGAGAAAGATGAAGAAGAATAGGGAGCAGGAGGAGGCACGAGCCCCTCTTATGAATCAGTGGCCCCCAAACTCTTTGCAAGTTTAAATGAGTGAGTTTTCTGCTTGCTCGCTGCTGCCCGATCCAAATATCAATTGACTCCCTAGCCAGAAGGAGCAGCCAGCCGGCTCCTAAATGCCAAAACATCGATTGAACTGCCATTTGGGCGTATTCCCTTTCTGATGCTGCTCCTATTTTCTCATTTCCTCCTCCTCTTCCTCCGTGAACAAGAACACAAATCGTACACAAAAAACATATGCGGTACAAGTTTAAGTTTTTTTTGTTATCAGCCAGAAAAATAGGTAAAAGGTTGGCGACTAGACATTTTTACTATCAGTAGAATTTGTCCCGCGATCTTTTCTACTATTTTTCGGTGAAATTCGGTTGTTTCTCCCGAATCTCACCGAGAAATGATAGAAAATGTCGCGCGACAAAAGGTTTCCAAAGTTAGGGCTGGGACAATGGATGGCACCCATTCTAGCACTAAAATACTTATTTCTAGTACCAAAATTTTCATTTTTTTGAACTTTTCTCTTTTTCTCCTCACTTTGTAGGTACACTTTTGAAATTTTTTCAACTATCGTGTAGCCCTGAATCTCAGCTACTCAACAAGATCTCTTTTTTCAGTAAAAAACTTAAAAAGTTGGAGATTTAGGCGTCTGGATAGAGAAACCTGGTCGAAAAAGTTACTTCAAACAAAGCTCAAAATCTTCATATCTTTGAAATCTTTCACAAGAATTAAAGTCTAGTTAGAAAGCTGAGATTCAGGGCTACACGTTCATGTGTCAAGAAAAAAATCTCTACCTTTACAAAGAGTTTTTCTAGGCATGTTTAATTTTGGTAGTAGAAATAAGTATTTTGGTACTATATTTAAGTATTACCCTGGAACAATCATCTGTGATAATATTTTTGGTGATATTCTGGAGATGATTTCTATTAAAAAGGTAGAATATCAGCAATTTTCGTAATAAATCAGTGTTATTCTCGGAAACATTCGGTGTGATAATCTTTTTCTGCCAACCCTATCCAAAAGTATCGTAGCTAGTCTCAAGCAAAAACAAAAGACACTTGATTAAGCGAAAAGTAGTAAAATGCAAGAAAACTTATGCCTTAGTGCTTTAGATTAAGCACCAACACACACACACACCCTAGATTCTTCCTTTTAATTAAACTTGCAACTTATCTCCTTTTCCACCGACAACTAGTAGTGTAAAGCAGCAGCAAGTTGAGTAGAATAATAAGCCACTAATTTGAGCTTAAATTATAATAAACTCAAACTCTTCTGTAAGCCAGAAACTCGGAGACACTTTTACCCACTACTTGTTATTACTGGCAGCAAAAGCTGATATGGAACTTGTTTCGACGTTATAATAAACACTAGGAAATTTTGAGAAAAAAATTTACCTCACATATAGGCTGTAACTAGAGATTTGCAACTACAGTCAAACCTAGATACAAGACTACTCCGATAAAAGACCACGCCCGATACAAGACTGCTTGGGCCAGTCCCAGGGTGACCAAAGTACCACCTTTAGGTGGCATTTGCCACCTTTTTGAAAATTTCGCCACCTTTTTGAAAAGTGAAAGGGGCAAAACTTTTTTTGTGACCGAAAATCTCTTTTTTTGTGACCGAAAATCTCTTTTTTGTGACCGAAAATCTCTTTTCTGTGGCCGAAAATCTTTTTCTTGTCGCCGAAAGTTGGTCTCGACACGAAATTAACAATTTTTGAATTTTTTGAGTGAAATTCAGGGCTGAGGAAAGACCAGATGGCTCAGGACCCACTCCGGAATGGCCAAAAGGCCGAAATAATTGGTTTTCTGGGGTATACTAAAGGGGAGTTAACTTTTTGAGAAAAATCGATTGAGCGGATCAGATTTAAGGTCCGATCGGTTAAATCGCTCAGAATTCCAGGTTTATGGTGGTTTTAGTGGTTCAGGGTGGAGTTGTGGGCGATTAAGCCCATCGGACCCGAAATCTGATCCGCTCAATCGATTTTTTTCAAAAAGTTCACTCCCCCTTAAGTGTACCCCAGAAAACCAATCATTTCGGCCTTTTGGCCATTCCGGAGTGGGTCCTGAGCAGTGTTGTTCCGGCGCCGGCGCTGCCCCGGGAAAAACAGCGCCGGGCCGGCGCTCGGCGCCGGCGCTGGGGCCAATGAAAAATTTTGGTCGGCGCCGGCGCTGGCGCCGGCGCTAAAAATTTCCGTCCCGGCGCTGGCCCCGGCGCTGTTTTTTGAACGGTTATGGCGCCGGCGCTGTTTCTAAAATTTAACAGCCTAATATTGAGAAAGACAATTATTCTTAATTTTAAACTAAATTATCAGAACTTTTGTGCTGCAATTTCTTTCATTTCTTTAAATCTTTTATTTATTTTCTTCAATTTTTTAGTTTATTTTTGTAACACAACCAGGGTATCATATGCTATTGTTGAAAAAGTAATTCACACAACTTTTATTTTCACAAGATTAACATGGATTACCCATTCCTTTCATGAACTTCCTTTCTCTAATAACTCCACCTATATGGACTTATTTCTCAGCATAATGAAAATACAGGGCGTTTCGAGAAATCCACAGGATTTGAAATGGCTATAACTTGTTTTCGAGACCGAATTTCTTATTTCTGTTTCCTTCAACCATTTTCTCTTGACGGGCAATTAATTTGGTGTATAATATCAAAAATACGATTTTCGCTTGGTCCC
This sequence comes from Ditylenchus dipsaci, assembly GCA_004194705.1. Lineage (NCBI taxonomy): Eukaryota > Metazoa > Nematoda > Chromadorea > Rhabditida > Anguinidae > Ditylenchus > Ditylenchus dipsaci. The sequence goes on from SADC01000046.1 coordinate 234,716, forward strand.
GACTTGGTCCCTTTGTGGTCCTGGTCTGTGGGTGGCTCCTAGATGGCTAAAATCCGAAACCACAGGGGGACCAAGCAAAAATCATACTTTTGACATTACAGTCGAAGCTCTCTATAACGACTCTCAAGGGACCGGCTAAACCGAGTCGTTATAGAGAGCGTCGTTATAAAGAGCATCATTTTTCAACTGTGCATCAGCCAGTCGTTATATAGAGCGGCATCTTTGGTAACAAACATTCAAATAAAATTGTATCAAAGTAAACATTTATTCCGAAAAACGAACAACAATAATATAATTCAAGAGACTTTTCTGTTGGGTACGCGACGTTTCCCTGTAAGGAACGGTTTCTTGTAGAAGCTAAAAAGACTTCAACTTTATTTTTAATCTGCGCTTAATTTTTCACATTTCCGTGTAATTTCCAGTGTAATATGTACTACCCCACTCTGATCTGAGTACTAATTTTTTGGTAGTAATACTTCCGTACTACCATCTGATTACCCCATAATTTCAGAATTAGTTCTATCCGTCATTTAAACTTGAGTCTACAATATTTCCTTTACGCTACAGATCCTAGCCATTCCTTACAGGGAAACGGCTTACAGGGAAACGGTTTAACAGGGAAACGTCCATGTCATTGTTCTGTTTCATGTTTGGCAAGCGTTGTTGGTCGTGATCGTTTCGCCAATGAAACATTCGCCAATAAGATCCTTGCACCAATGAAATCACTTCGCCAATGGTATGTTTTCGCCAATAGCTTCTTTTCTCAAGTACTATTAGTTCATTAGCAAGCTTATTACTTTTCATTTTGTAGCTCAGTTCACTGGCTACAAAATAAGTGATGATTTGCCTGATAAAAAATAAGAGTACTCGAGAAAAGAACATATTATTGTTAAAAAATCTAGCGCTACTATAGAATACCCCCCCCCCAAAATCCGACCTTTTAAAAATGCTGTAACTACCCTTGCAAACAACAAGTTTAGGCTTAGCCCTTAGGCTTGGGGTAGGCCAGCGTACGGAAGTTGTGACTAATGAAGAGTTTGCGCACATTTTCCGGGGTCTGGGACATAAATTTGGGTACTTTTTACTTAAGTTTTAAAAGGTCGGATTTTGGGGGGAAGGGGTATTCTATAGTAGGGTCAAAAATCTAATTGGCGAAACTTTCATTAACGAAACGATCACGATTGTGATCGGCTAACAAGTCGCCGAATGTGTAACATTTGATAACAGAAGTTGAAACAAAAATTTGACCGATTTCTTTAAATCAGCAAAAGATAATTGCGAAAATGGTTATTCAACAAAAATTTTCATTCGCTATGAAATTTAAATTTCATTCAAATTGAATTGAATCCCAAAATCGTTATATAGAGCGGCTCTTTAACAGGTGGGACGGCCAGACTGAGTCGTTATAAAGAGCGTCGTTATAGAGAGCGTCGACTGTATACATTTAACGAAATTGCCCGTCAATAGAAAACGATTAGTGAAAACAGAAATTCGTTCTAGAAAGGTTATAGCCATCTCAAATTCTGCGGATTTTTTAAAACACACTGTATTTCAAAATTTACTCATCATGAGGAATTAATAGAGGAAATATAAATGGTATGCTGCTAATCGATATAGATAACAAATAATTATTATCACTTTCACTGTAAAAAACATACTGTTGAAAAAAATAGGGATTTTTCATGAAATTTACAGCAAAAGCAAAATTATCAAGCCGGCGTCGGCGCTGCCATGAACGCCGGCGCTGGAGCATTTTTTCAAAAGAGGTCGGCGCCGGCGCTGGCGCCGGAGCCAAAATTTTTTAAGGGAAGCGCTCGGCGCTGGCGTTGGGCCTTTTTCAGAAAGGGTCGGCGCTGGAACAACACTGGTCCTGAGCGGGTACATGACACTTCTTTCCCGGACACTTCTTTCCCGGACATTTCTTTCCCGGACAGTTCTTTCCCGGACTTTTCTCTCCCGACACTTCTGTCCCATTTCCAAACTTTCTTATAAGTTTGTTTGTCATGTAAAAGACTTCTATAACTTAAATATTTTAATTATATAATTAAACCTCAGTTCTACTGGATGATCCATCCACCAACCAAACCAAGTGGTCGCTTACCTGAAGCAATTTTTTTCACTTTTTACGCTCCAAAACCTATTTTCTGGACTAATACGGGCATGCTGAAGATGGTTTGATAGTGGTAAAATGCCGTTTTGTAGGGTATTTTTTAGTTTTGGTAAAATCGAGTTTTGGCAAAATCAATTATATCCCAATGCTTAAAAAATACCATACAAAACCTTATTTTACTATTATCAAACCATCTTCAGCATGCCCGAATTAGTCTAGAAAACAGGTTTTGGAACATGAAAAACATAAAAAAAATTTGATCCAAGTGGACGACCATTTGGTTTGGTTGGTTCATAGATTATGCAGTAGAACTGAAGTTGGATCATAGAAAAACATTTTTAATTTTAATAGTTCTGTACAAGATGAAAATATTACTACCCGGGTACCAACCACTACCTGAGTTCCCCAACCTGGGTACGAATACCTGGGTACAACAAACCAAGTGGTCGACCACTTGGGGCGAAAAAAAGTTTCATTTTTTGGGTTCCAAAACCCATTTTCTGAACTGATTCGGTCATGCTGAAGATGGCTTGACAGTGGTAAAACGCCGTTTTGTCGGGTATTTTTTGAGTTATTGCTAACGATTGATTTATCAAAATCAATCGTTAGCAATAACTCAAAAATTTGTCGATGAAACGTGATCTTACCACTGTCAAACCATCTTCAGCATGACCGAATCAGTTCAGAAAATGGGTTTTAGAACCCGAAATAATGAAAAAAAATTTTCGCTCCAAGTGGTCGACAACTTGGTTTTGGTGGTCCAGCTGGCCAGGTAGTACCTACCCGGAATATTGGGATTTCGGTGCGTGAAATCGGAGTTTTGGTTTCATTTAACCCAATCTGGATACCCTTCCAGGTCGATGGTACACAAGTGGGGGATACCTAGTAGGGGTTTTCAAGCGAGGGTACCCAGGCGGTTGTACTCAAGCAGTGGTACTTATGTAGTGATAACTAGGCACACCTCGAATAGGATACAAAATAACTAGGTAGTGTTTACTAAGCTGTGATAATCAAATAAGCTTTAAAGAGACCTTTCGGACGAGACTTTGGTGTGTAAGAAAATTTGGAAATGGGACAGAAGTGTCGGGAAAGAAAAGTGCGGGAAAGAACTGTCCGGGAAAGAAATGTCCGGGAAAGAAGTGACTGGTTCCCTCCTGAGCCATCTGGTCTTTCCTCACCCCTGAATTTCACTCAAAAAAATTCAAAAAATAGTTAATTTCGTGTCGAGACCAACTTTCAGCGACAAGAAAAAGATTTTCGGCCACAAAAAGATATTTTCGGCCACAATCTTTTCGGCCACAAAAAAAGTTTTGCCCAAGTGAAAGGTGGCATTTTTTGAACAGTGTTCTAGATTTTTTTGTCTTAAATGCCACCTTTTTAGAAAAATTTTGTTTTAAATGCCACCTTTCGGAAAAAATTTGCCATCTTTTTCGTAATTTGAGTTGGTCACCCTGGCCAGTCCACAAAAAATTGTTCTTATGTCGAGGTTGGACCGTAGGTTTGATGAGCTGGACGAACTGAAAAACTGCATCAAAACTGCAAACCCGTAATTTTATGGCATCTATAGTAAAGGACCTTCACAAGGAGGAAATTTATTTATACATACAGTCTTCACAACAGCAATCACACACAATCACGATATTGCTACATAGGTATTTATCATAAAGGTTCTATGCTCCGTGCATTCAACTATCTTCTGCCGAATTGAAGGACACCCATTGACAGACACTTTGGAAGGCTCGAATTGAGGCATGTCTACGCGGATGGAGACCTTCTTCTCTTCTGAGCTGTTGTTGATGTTCTTGAGCTTCAAATCCACCTGAAATAAATAATATGGTAAGGCTTATGAATATCAAAAAAACCACCTGAACCACAATTCCCTCTGCATTAAAGTCAGTGACAACAACCTGAAAATTAGAGATGAATTTTAATATGAATTTTTCATATAATGGTTAGCATTTGAAAAGTACATACGAAATTGGAAGAGACAGTATTGGTGAAAGCTGAGCAACACTCGACTCCTGATTCGGTTCAATGGTAGTTCCTTCGAGCTGATCCAAGATCTAAACTGAGTAATAAGCGGAAATTAAATAGCTAATAAACTACAGTTTTGGTCTCTAAGAACGCATCGTCCACAATATTTCCGATTTTCTGACGCACTTCTCTTGGCATCATTAAGATTCCCTGAATTCGACAGGCCTTCAAATGAAATGCTTCTAAAAACGTAATCTGACTAAGTCAGCTAAAAGAGTTTACCGTATTTCCTCTAGTAAGCGCCCCGGGGCCCTTATTTTTTAAACCCCTAAAAATCGGAAAATTTGAAATTCGATTTCAAGATCAAAATCTAAAAAGTGGAATAGGTAGAGCTCGTGGGAGGTAAGAAAATAAGAAAACGTATCAAACAGCTTTGCAAAATATTGCTTCTACACTGAGATCCAGACCCTCAAAGTCAAGGGGGGGGCGCTTATTAGAGGAAATACGGGTACATTTTGGGTACAGGCTGATTGGTCGCTACAAAACTGGTCGTTTACAAAACTAGCCGTTTACAGAATTGGTCGTTTACAAAACTGGCCGTTTACAGAATTGGTCGTTTACAGGATTGGTCGTAAATCGTAAATTTACAGGACCGGTCGAAATTTTCGACTTTCGACCTTCGACTCGACCCGACCGGTCGAAATTTTCGACCGGTCGACAACCCTACTCATACGTTTAAAGGGCCATTGCCGTCTCCGACAACGGTTGTCCCCCGCCAATTCAAAAAAAAATCCTTATCATTGAACTTCTGTACGGATTTTTTAACTTGGTTTCTAATACAGCTATACCCAAAATTGAATTCTAGGCCTTTTTTTTAGAAACCAGGCTGCAAAATCCATAAAGCAGTTCAATGATTAGGCGAAATTTTTGAATTGGCGGTGGACAATCCAAAACGCGTGGCCATGGCCCTTTAAATGACTTGCAATAATCAACGTGGCAAACGGGCCGTGGCAAAAAGAGACTCTATATGCATTTTTCAACCAAGAGTACTTCTCGGGATCATGAGTCATGATTCATTATTCATGACTAAGGTAAGTGTGTGCGCGCATCTCTTACTCTCAAGCCCCTGCGCCCCCGAAGGGGGCTTGGAGTTCAAATGCGCACATCTAAATACCTTAGACACAAATCACTCGAAAGTGACTCCGCATGCATGAAAAAGCATGCATACCAGAGTTTTCCAGAGAAAACTTTTGGTAAAATTTTTTTTGGTAAAGGCACATTTGGTAACGGCACATTTGGTAAAATTTTATTTCGTAAAATCACATTTGGTAAAATTTTTTTTTGGTAAAGGCACATTTGGTAAATTTTTTTTGGTAAAGGCACATTTGGTAACGGCACATTTGGTAAAATTTTATTTCGTAAAATCACATTTGGTAAAATTTTTTTGGTAAAGGCACATTTGGTAAATTTTTTTTGGTAAAGGCACATTTGGTAACGGCACATTTGGTAAAATTTTATTTCGTAAAATCACATTTGGTAAAATTTTTTTGGTAAAGGCACATTTGGTAAATTTTTTTTGGATATGGATTTTTTCTGGTGCAAAAAGATTTCTTTTTGGTGCAAAAAGATTTTATTTTGGTGCAAAAAAAATTTGGTGCAAAAAGCTCTTTTTGGTGCAAATTGAATCTTTTTGGTGCAAATATGATCTTTTTTGGTGCAAAAAGATTTTATTTTGGTGCAAATCGCCGTGGTGCAAATTGAATTTTTTTGGTGCAAATAATTTTCTTTTTGGTGCAAATTGAATTCTTTTTGGTGCAAATAGTATTCTTATTGGTGCAAATAGTATTCTTTTTGGTGCAATTTAAATTCTTTTTGGTGCAAATTGTATTCTTTCTGGATAATATTTATTTTGCCCGTATAATACTCGTTTTCGCCCATTGCATATTTCTTTTGCCTGTAGATTTTGAATGGCCGTAGAAAATTCGTTTTTGCCCGTAGATTTCTCTTTTTCTATTTTTTCTACCTGTAGATTTTAAAATTTTGAGGAAATTCAAATTTTATGGTCAGAAAACGACTTGGTTTGCTCAGAATCCAACCTCAGAGTGGCCAAGTTGGTTTTTTTGGAGTTTATTAAAGGGGGAGTAAACTTATTGCGAAAATTCGATTGCGCGCATCAGAATCCTTTTTCGACCGGCTCAATCTCTCAGAATCCGGATTCCGCCATTTAGAAGCACTCAATGAGGGGAGGGGGGAGGGGGGTTTTACACTTTATGTACGCATCGCCCTAAATCGTCAGTTTTTATCCCGCTAGGCGCACATCTTATTTTTTATATTAATTTTACTGACTTCTAGGGTCGAAAACTGTCGAGAAATAGATTGCAATCATTAACACCACTGCTTTGCTGTCAGAAATTGCCTCAATTTTGCGAATTGAAGCAAATGACCATCAGAATGAAAGAAACCATCCACAATGATGCGTATAAAGTTTGTTTAGCCTAAACCTCTACTAATTTTATTTTTTTATTCACCAACGCGTTTAGTGACTTACTAGAGTTATAATTTCATGGTGAATCAGATAAAAATTTTAACAAACCAAAATCACTACAGAAAAACAAGGTATCTAGCCCGTGACAGCCCTGGGTGGGAGTGCATGGAATCAGAAATCGTTTGATGTTTTTTGAATTTCAGCTTCAATTTCATACTAACTTTCTTTTGTTTGATAGCTCAAACGAAAGCCTAGATTCTTGGCTACATTTCGGTATATAAAAAGTCTGACTTGTAAGAAAGGTCAGAAAATTCAATGTAACTAATCAAAGAAATTACTGAAAACCGTCATTTACGGAAATTTAGCCCACTTCAGCCTGAATACAAGCTTCACTAGGTGTGAAAGCTTGCTCTAATAATCTTGTTGGACAGCCAAGAGTGTGAGGATTATTTTGACACAAAACTTGTAAATAAAAGGAAAAAAAGGTGTGCAGCCAGTGGTAGTCAAACCTGTGACTTAAGAAATGCGTATATGAAGTATACCTCACCCTTCAAAACCACTACCAACTAGTATTTAGGTACCCTGAACCAATAATAAAGGTGGTTCTAAATGGCGGAATCCGGATTCTGAGAGATTGAGCCGATCGAAAAAGGATTCTGATGCGCGCAATCGAATTTTCGCAATAAGTTTACTCCTCCTTTAATAAACTCCCAAAAAACCAACTTGGCCACTCTGAGGTTGGATTCTGAGCAAACCAAGTCGTTTTCTGACCATAAATTTGAATTTCCTCAAAATTTAAAATCTACAGGTAGAAAAAATAGAAAAAGAGAATCTACGGGCAAAAACGAATTTTCTACGGCCATTCAAAATCTACAGGCAAAAAGAAATATGCAATGGGCGAAAACGAGTATTATACGGGCAAATAAATATTATCCAGAAAGAATACAATTTGCACAAAAAGAATTTAAATTGCACCAAAAAGAATACTATTGCACCAATAAGAATACTATTTGCACCAAAAAGAATTCAATTTGCACCAAAAAGAAAATTATTTGCACCAAAAAAAATTCAATTTGCACCACGCGCGATTTGCACCAAAATAAAATCTTTTGCACCAAAAAAAATTATATTTGCACCAAAAAAGATTCAATTTGCACCAAAAAAGATCTAATTTGCACCAAATTTTTTTTGCACCAAAATAAAATCTTTTTGCACCAAAAAGAAATTTTTTTGCACCAAAAAGAAATCTTTTTGCACCAGAAAAAATCCATATCCTTTTTTTTGGTAAAGGCACATGTAGTAAGAAAACTTTTTGGTAAAGCACTTTTTCGGTGGACATTTTTGGGTGGTACACCTTTTGGTCATAGAGTTATTGTTTTCGGCCATAGATTTTATTTCGGCGCGGAGTTTTAGGAGGGCATAGACGTTTCTCCAAACCATATAAAGCACCTATGCTCCCCGAACCCTGTTAAGCACCTAGTGACCAGGACATGAATCGAGGTCCTCTACTCAGGACTGATTGCACCCAGAGGGGTTGGAACCAGCAACCTTGGTGATGAGTGTATGAACATCTACACCACTCAAACACTCAAAATCATGATAAAAAAATAAGGTATGCGGCCAGGTGGATTCGAACCAGCAAGCTCTACATCACCACTTATAATCGCTCAGAACTCCATCCAGAGGTGACATCCACCTGACCAGGAGGTAACCACCGCACATTTTGGGGTTTGCGTGGTGAAATATTGATTTTGGTCCTAACAAACCTAATTCCCCACGTAATTTCAAGTTAAAAAAATGGGTCATTTTTTTAAGAATTTTTTTTTAGGTTTGGGTTTGGTTTAGTTTTTTAATATGGGTGCCAGTGCATTTACATCAGGATTGGACCACCTGGGCACTGAGAGCTGATAAAGACCACTAATGGTATCACTACCAAGACTATAACCCTATGAGTATAATTAAGAAAAATTTTAGTGGGAGGATACTATAGAAACCAGGAGAAAGAAATGGAAAGAGGAAAAAGTTGGAATGAGAAGGTCTTTGACACAAAACGACTACAAAGTGCCTTACTAAAAGAAATTTTACCAAATATGCTTTTACGAAAAAAAATTTTACCAAATATTCCTTTACCAAAAGATATTTTACCAAATATGCTTTTACCAAAAAAATTTTACCAAATGTGCTTTTACGAAAAAATTTTTTACCAAAAAGTTTTTGTACCAAATGTGCTTTTTACCAAATATTTTTTACCTTTTCCGGTACAGCCGCTTTCTTTTTATTCCCTCTCCCCTATACAGCCCTTATTCCCTTTAGAATTCAAAAGGCGCCAATTTAAATTTTTGACCCTACTATAGAATAACCCCCCCCCCAAACAAAATTTTTTTTAAAATCATGTTCTAACCATTCTAGTAATTTTTATGCTAAAAAAAAGGTAAAAAAAAAGTTGTTTTCAGACGTTTTCTGACCAAAAAGTCTATTTTTGAAAAAAAAAAATTGGCCAAAATTGGACATTTTCGGGGGTTTTACCTCATTTTTGTCACTGGAGCCGGGCAAAAGAGCCTATACCGTATTTTCTTTAATAATGACCCCGGGGTCATTATTTTCAACCCCTCAAAAAATCCCGAAATTGTCAATCAAAAATGGCCTTAACTCTGAAATCCTAGTCAAAAATAAGGGGAGGGGGTCATTATTAGAGAGGGGTCATTATTAGAGAAAATACGGTATATGCATTTTATGATAAAGAGTCCTTCTCGGAATTATGTCTAAGGTAAGTGAGTGCGTGCATCTCTAACCAACCAAGCTCCCTGCGCCCCCTTTGCGGCGCAGGGGGCTTGGGGGCTTGGAGTTGAGATGGAATTTCAAATTTTAATTTGAATGTTTTTTGTATTGAGTGGAATTTCAGATCACAGTGAGTTCTTACTGCTAAGTGGTTTTAGAAGCTAATAGACTACGCTGAACATGAATCCGACGTGTATTCTAACAGTTTTGCACATAAATTAAAAACCTACTAAAAATACCTACTAAAATAAAACATTCCTTTAGGACAAATTGCCCGAAAAGGGCGATTTGCCCTAAAAGGCAATTTGCCCAAAAGGCAAAAAACTTGCCCTTTAGAGCAAAAAAGGGTGGTAATTATTTTTGTCCGCTAATTCACTGAAAAATGTCCGCTAATTGTCCAATTTCAGTCAAAATTTTGCGGGAATTCAAATGTTATAGACATAATTACAGGGATTGCTCAAAATCCCACCCCGGAATGGCCAGAAGCCCCTAAAAGTTGGTTTTTTTGGGGGGTAATCTGGGGGAGTGAACCTTTTGCGAAAATTCGATTGAGCGGATCAGATTTCCAGTCAGATGGCCTAAATCGCTCAGAATCCCACCCTGAACCATTCTCAACCACCTCAAACCACCCTGAGCACTGGGATTGGGATTTTGAGCAATCGATGTAATTTTATGTCTATAAAATTTGAGTTCCCGCAAAATTTTGACTTAAATTGGACAATTAGCGGACATTTTTCAGCAATTAGCGGACAAAATGAAGTACCACCCAGCAAAAAAAGGGCAAGTTTTTTGCCCTTTTTAATTTACAAGAAGGCAAAAGCTCATCCCTGCCTCACGGTGTGTCGAATTGCCGAAAATAGAAAAGAGTGTTTTCGTGGCAGGACCCAAAATTTGAATGATGTAAGAATAAGGCGAAAGAGTAACCAAAATTATAAACTTTGTTAAAGGGGGAGGGAAACTTATATACGCATCGCCTTAGGTCAGACGTTCGACTACCACTGGCTGCAGACCTTATTTTTTTCTCCTTTTCTTACAAGTTCAGTGTCAAAATGTAGCCAAGCTTCTGGGCTTTCATTTGAGCTATCATACATATAAAAGTTGGTATAAAGTTAGGCCTAAAATTGGAAAATCCAATTCGATGAAATCCTCAATAGGACTATACCAGTACTTTTCGGTAGTATCCTGGAACTGACGTTTTTTTCCCATTTTTAATTTACATACTCATTTGCAACCTTGTACTCAAAATGTAGCCCTGCTTCTTGCCGTCATTTTCAGCATACGGTTGTATAAAATCATGTAAATTGAAATCGCAAAAAATCTCAGTTCCTAGTACGCATCATTTTGGCTAGTTTCCTTCAATTTTGGTAGTCATTGCAAAAATCGCAAAATTGAGGCAGTTGATGACAGCAAAGCAGTGCTGGAAATGGTTGCAATCGATTGCTCGATGAGTTTTGGACCTAAAAGTCAAAAACTTACTAAAAAAGTAAATAAAACACCCGCACAGGGACTAGAACTTTCGACAAAAGGCGATGCGTATATAAATCCATCCCCCTTTAAAATTCAAAAAGGCGCCGATTTAAATTTTTCAAATTTTGACTAAAAAACCATGATACCCCCTGTATTTCGAATTTTTTTTCTCAGAACCAAAAAAACGCGCGGCTTCTCATGAAATCGGGGTCGAGAAACACGAATATGAAGTTATCTCTCTACCTGATCACTCCCCGTGGGGGGGGGGAGGGGGCGGTGGGATTCTATACTTATGCCACCTATTTTAGGCTGGGGTACCGTTTTAGTTTTCTCATGAAATACATTTTATTTAGTTGGTTTGAATCAACAACTCACTTTTTACTATGCGTAAAAATGTTTTGTACACAACGCTTGCGTAAAATAAGCATTGAAAAATTAATGGTTTCTGAAATGTCGTCGAACCTGGTATATCAGCAAGCACATTGCTATTTTGTATGAGCTCAACCCGAAGTGCTATTCAACATGTTCAGCCTTGGCGCTCTTATCTTACTATACGGGTAGAGCAGAATGTGCTAAACACGATGGTACCGGTGGTATGGCTTCAACTCTTGATCAAGTTGTTTAACACCATTTTTGCCGGAATTTAATTTTTTGAATATTTTGACTTTTTGCACACCATATACAAACCATTGTAGGGAAAGTTACCACGTATTTTGTAGCTCTTCTCGCTAGCTACACAATAAGTGGTAAATCACCTAATTATGATCTGCACAGAACATAGGGGCCAATATTCAAAATCATAATTACTTTCGGAATTTTTCGCGAATTTTTTTAATAGGCATAAAATATTTCTAATTTCAAAATTTTGTGTTCTATCAAAAATCTGTCTGGTGATCTTGTAGTAGAGATCTTGGGCTACATTGTTGTATATCAAGTGCTACCAAAACTCTTCAGCTCATGGATATTTGTCCATGGGAAAAAATGTTCTTTCCAAAAATGGCTATTTTCGACTAAAAAAATAAGTTGCTGGCGTAAAGTAGTTCTAGTCGTAAATTTTGTGGGCTGCCAGGAATTTGTCTGGTGATCTTGCAGTAGAAATCTCCAGCTACATTTTTCTATATTAAGTACAGCCAAAAGTCCGTGATTTTCAGGGTTTTGTCCGTTACGAAATTCGGAATGAAAAAATAAAACCAAATCTCAAAAATATCCACAGGGGGGAGTGAGGCAATTTTTGTACGTATTACGTACACGTGGGCACAAATGGGTTAAAGAGTCCTAGAGGTAACAAATTATTCATGTTCAAAAATCCAGGTGGATGCTCTCAGGTTTTCAAGTGGTGCGCCATGGTTGTCATACTGCACCCACGCTCATATTATACCAAAATGACCGCGAAGAGTTCAGCTGTCTAATAGTAGTAAGCATAGAGTCTTTGTCATAGACTAATTTGATTTGTAAAGTTTAAATAAATCACCATTTGTTTGTTGGGATAGAAATTTTCTAATTGTCTCACCCGACTTTCTAGAAGCCATAACTTCGTGTTGAGATAATATATAGCTACACGCTTAAAAAAGAAAGAACGACCAAAAATCTGGCGGTTATTTTGATAGTAAACACAGCAACATCAGCGCTACTGGAATATACCCCACCAAAAAACGCTACTGGATATATATTCCACCCAATAATTTAGTCTTTGGTTAGGCTCAGGGCCTGACCATTACTAACAAGGGCTTTTGCACAACTTTTTTTTTATTAAAAATGGTGATTTGGGTACCTTGCAAAAATTATTGGGGAGGGTATATCCAGTGGCGAGCACTCAGTTGCGGATTTTTTTTGCGGATTCCACATATGCGGATTGAACTTATGCGGATTTTACACTTGCGGATTCCACACTTGCGGATTTGTTCTCCGGATTATCACTTGCGGATTCCACATTTTCGGATTCCTCTTTTTCAGATAATTTGTTGCGGATTCTGCTTTTGCGTATTTTTTTTTGCGGATTCCACATTTGCGGATTTTTTTTGCGGATTTCACATTTGCGTATTGACTTGCGGATTTTTGTGTGTATCATGCATTTGCGGATTTTGACTTGCGGCTATACATTCGTGGTTGTGAATATAATTAGATAAATAACATGACTTTTTCTAAGCTGCTATCAATGCGTTAAAAGACGTTTTGGCTCGAATTTGACCATACGGTCATCAAAAAAGAAGAGCTTGTTGCCGAAACGAAGCTTAGAGAACATCAACTAGACCCAAACAATTAGTGCGCCCCCGTTCTGTTCAATCCCAATCAACAGACCGGGCTATTTGGGAATCGATAGCAATATACGATGCGCTCCAAACACCCACAGATGAGGAAACCTTACAGCATCTCAAAGCTTTGCGATTTCGCATTATGAAAAATGGTTTTGACAATTGGGTCGATTAGAATATCATACTGTAATTTTATCGCTATTATTAATAACTTGTTAGTGGTTAGTACTTTTGGTGAATGCGATCTCCCGCTTTTGTTAATAACATAGACTCATTAGTGATGTAGACCTAATAAATATAAAATTTGTACATAAAGAATTGACAAATAATAAACCGCCTGTTCTTATTGCCCATAAGGTGACTCCCCTTTGCTTGTGTAAAACTCGCAAATCAATATCTGGAAAGGTAGATCCGCAAGTAAAAAAAGCTTAGATGGCTGGTCGAGAAATAAAGCATTCAATAACCCTTAAACCAGTTAAAAGAAAAAATTTGATCATGTTTTTTCACATGAAGAAAATTAGTCTTGGTCTCAGTCGAAGTCTCACTCCGTGAAACATCTTAGACTGAGACTAAGACTTAGACTAAGAGGTGTTCATGTAACCAAAATAGTCTAAGTCGCAGTCCGTGAACGTAAAATACTATTAATAAATGTAAAATACGCAAGTGTAGAGTCCGCGATTAAAAATCCGCAAATGTGGAAACCGCAAGTGTGGAGTCCGCATGTGATAATCCGCAAAAAAAATCCGCAAGTGTGGAATTCGCAAGTGATAATCTGGAAGAACGAATCCACATGTGTGCGATCCGCAAACGATAATCCGGAAGAACGAATCCGCAAGTGTGGAGTCTGCAAGTTAAAATCCGCACAAAATGGCTCCGCATGTGTAGAATCCGCAAAAAAAAAATCCGCAACTGAGTGCTCGCCATTCCAGTAGCTTTTTTGGGAGGGGTATATTCCAGTAGCGTCGCAACAAAACTGATGTACCAGGTTTGACGACTTTTTTAAAAAAACCATTAATTTTTCGATGCTTATTTAACTCAAACAAGTGTTGTGTACAAAACATTTCCACGCATAGAAAGAAGCAAGTTGTTGATTCAAACCAACTAAATAGAATGTATTTCATGAGAAAACTAAAACGGTACCCAGCCTGAAATAGGTATATGGCCAAAAATAGGCCATGTAATAAATAGTAAAACGGCCTAAAATCGGTATACGGCCTAAATAGGCCGGGAGGGGGCCGTTTCGTATTCGCGTTTCTCGTATTTGACAAAACTCGTATTCGTAGAATTTAAATTCGTGTTCTTGGCGTTGTTATTTTGGCCCATTTTCGAAGTTTACTTTTTGGTAAGTCACCACTCATTTTGTAGCCAGTAAGATAAGCTACAAAATGAGTGGTAACTTACCGAAGAGTGAACTTCAAAAGTTGGCCGAAATAACAATGCCAAGAACACAACTTCAAATTCTGCGAATACGAGTTTTGTCAAATACGAGAAACGCGAATACGAAACGGCCCTCTCCAATAGGCCGTATCCTAAAATAGGACTATGCGGCCTAAAATAAGCCGTGTAAAAGTCCTAAAAACGGCCTATTTTTATACTGATAGGCCGTATATGAACATTCCTGGGCCTATACACACAAAATGTTAGTTTTGCTTATGGCTCGTTCACGGACTGAGACTTAGACTTAAACTAAGAAGTCACTAAGAAAGACTTTGTTTTACATGTTCACAGTGTAATGTGCACAATATTCACAATTTTCATTAATTTCTTTGTTCAAATAATTTTTTCCTAAAAATCTGCGCTAACACACCATTAAAAATTGCGATAAACTTTGTTCTTACGTCTTTTACATTGGCCACTTCTTCAGGTGCACCGGTGCTTATTCCACGCCAATTATAAAAATCTAGCATGGCTCTGTCTAAGTCCATTTCCTCCTCCATCTCTTCAGTAAGGACAGTGTGGAAGACAGAGATGGTTTAAACTACGTTGTCAGCCATCACATGGGAGCATTCGATCGACTTCAACAAAATCCACCACTTTATTGCAATAATTCCAGAGCAGTTTTCTATACCGTTGCATGCTCAGCTTAGATGGCTGGTCGAGAAATAAAGCATTCAATAACCCCTTAAACCAGTTAAAAGAAAAAATTTGATCATGTTTTTCACATGAAGAAAATTAGTCTTGGTCTCAGTCGAAGTCTCACTCCGTGAAACATCTTAGACTGAGACTAAGACTTAGACTAAGAGGTGTTCATGTAACCAAAATAGTCTAAGTCGCAGTCCGTGAACGAGCCATTAGGCTTCTGGGCCACAAAGTTCTTTTTTGTTTGTCAAATAATTAATTTAACATTATGAGCTTTGTTTATCATTTGGTTTTACGTCTAATGGCGATGTATGAAAAAACTTTTTTTTGTAAATTCAAATTTTAGGCGGTCCAGGACATGTATTATGAAATTCTCAGTTTACTAATTGAAATTTCTTCGATATTTCTTAACTTCTTGGCTGTTTCAACATCCATGTTTTTAAGCACTGAAAAGTTCAGATATTGACATGCTGCGGTGACAAGGCGGCTTGCAACATTTAAAAAAACGGCGCTAGTAGCGAATACCCCCCCCCCCGTCCTTATAAAATTGTATAACTACCCTTGCAAACAACAAGTTTAGGCTTAGCCCTTAGGCTTGGGGGTAGGCCAGCGTACGGAAGTTGTGACTAATGTAGAGTTTGCGCACATTTTCCTGGGTGTCTGGGACATAAATTGGGTACTTTTTACTAAAGTAAAAAAGTGAAAATCGTTGGGGGGGGGGGGTATTCGCTACTAGGGTCAAAAAAACTTAGAACGGAAAGGGGTGCCAATAATAATAATTCTTCGCATACCCTATGAAGCGCGGACTCCCATCAATTGTTGCTAAAAATTTACGGCAATGGAAGAACCAAGGACACAAGTATGTCAGAAGAACAGCCCCTACAGAAGAGGTATTCGTCTGCTCAACTTTAAAAAACACGATTAACGTAGCAGACAGTCTGAATGTGAAAGTTTTATTTTTCGCAAAGCCCGACAGACAATGATGAGAGACAAATAGAATAATGTTGAAGAAACTCCTACAGGGTGCAGTCGAAAGACTCGGAACTTCGTCGCATCAAGATTCTGTGCTGTTCTTGTTCCATCTTCCTTGACTTTTTCTTCAGGATATGACAACGATGCAACAAAGAATAGCCTAAAACATGTTGCCGGATAAAAATACGTACTACAATTGATTTTGGTTTCATTGCCTTACAAAACACACAAAAATACTAACCGCAATGACAGCGAAATAAGGATTAGCGTTATGACCACAAATACAAGTCATGCGGATCGTGGGCTTCGCTTCGATCTGATGACGAGCTTCAAAGCACAGCATTCGATCTCCATTAGTCTCATATCGCGCTTTGCAGTATTCCCTCCCAAAAAGCCAAATATGAAATCAGTATTCTGCGACAGTTTCCCATTAAGTTTGTACACCGCTCACGCACAGACGATTTGAACAATCTGCATAGTGCCTGATTAGGTCGCACCAGCCACGAATAATCAAGACTTACGAGAAACCCGGCTCTGATGAAACCGATAGATAGACGAGGTTGCCAGTGACTTGCATCAATTCAGCCTTCGAACTCTTGGAACGAGAATGCCCTGTGCACCTATAACAGTAACATACATCAGACGCTAAGATCAGAAAAAACCCAACCTCCTCAAACTTCAAGTATCTCCGGAAATGGAATAGCGTACAGATGGATAGGCAACTCTCCATCCTTTCTAGCATGGTAGTAAAACTAAAAAAATAACCGTACAACACCTGGGAACTAAATTCTACCATTTGGCTGTAGGAATTGGTCGACAGCATGGGCAGTAGCAAAATCGTGATGCACCTCAAACTTGTACTGAAAGTCCTCTTCCAGAATAGCCTTGTTTCCAAACTTGGGATGAAATACATAGCAGACTGTTTTGCTGGAGTTCTCTCTAAGCAACACGTAAAGGTAGCCATAGACATCGTCATACAAAACGGCACTCTAAAGAGCATTGCCTCATAGCAAAACTACCATCAAAAAACTCACTAATTTACTTTCTGTAGAATTCGGGCATCACTCATCGAAAGTAGCTGAAGTCACTGAGCGAATTTCGTGCTTGTTCATCTCCGTTGTGCCGCTTCCAGGAAGAGGGATATCGACAAAGCTGTATTCCAATCTAACTTTGGCTAGATCCTGACGAAAAATTCAACAAAGAGAGCGCAGCATTAGGCATTCTTGGAGGCGCAGGAAGAGAACAGCCATGTACAGGATCACACGAAGTATTGCTTAAGACAAA